>KK117669.1:773256-802764 GCA_000611955.2 Stegodyphus mimosarum
AAAGTACGATAGCTGCTTTAAAAAATAATTGGCGATCTCAAAATTAACATTCTAAATTTGGTGCTCTCCCCCTAAATTCCTCCGCTCTCCCAAATTCGAGATCTTTCTACGTTATGTAACGCTATTAACTAATGAATCATAGCTTAGGTGTATTAGTACATCAAACTTAGTTACCCCTGGCAGTTAATTACGTCATTCTTTATCTGCTAGCTTCCACCGCTAAAATATCCCCTCTGCTCTCTTTCTCCATCTAAAGGGATGTCTTCTCTGTTAACCTGTGTATATAAGAAATTATTGTAATTGTTTATTATCAAAATGTATATTCTCTATGAATAATGATTCTAATGTGCCTATAAATAAAAATGGTAATTAGCTGAACTTGGATTGTATCAACATCTTCTTCTACCTTTCCACTGGACTATCGAAAGCTGCTAAATGTACCGGTGTTAACTGTACACCAAAATATCTACGATGACTGCAAGCTGATGCTTCTTTTTTGCTTCCGGAATAATTACATACATACATACATACATATATGTATATTAATTAAAAGCTGAACGCATATTCAAGAAATTTAGAATGCAAAATGCATTCAGGTTCTATCCCGATAGCAATCCTAAATCTACAGGTCTAAATGTTCGCTTGAGATTATTACACAACTGTCCTGAGTTATCAAGACTCTGTTATATTTTTAAAACTTCAGTCCTATCGAATAGTTAGTGAAAGAATATGGAAACTCAAGTTTCCTTCGAAAGTTCTACTTGAAGCAATTACGGAGGAATATTACAAAACAGAACATTCTTGCAAGAAAAGAGAACTCATGCCAAAGTGTAATTTTAGCTACCGAATATCCAACAAAATATTGAGATCTCACATTATTTTTGTGGTTTTGTTAAATATAAATTCTTTGTTCAAAGAGTCCAAATATTTCATTTTCAGAACATTTGGAATGATGTTTTCCTAACGAAAAACGCATTAAATAGGCTAATAACCTTTTTCTTAAAACAAGCAGTATTTAAGAACAATTTTCAGTAGCAAACGTGAAAAAAAACTAATTAATTTCGCGAGTATTTAGTAATTGATATTTGCGAACAAAAGTGGAAAACACAAGTGCCCGAAAACAAATGTGAGCCACTGTATATTGAGGCTAAAGTACGGCTATTTTCTAAACCACAACACGAAACTATCTATGGAAAATCTAAAATGGAGAAGAAAAACATGTGGTATACCAACAGATGATGTCATTCTGTGAGTTGTTCTTATCTATAACAGTATGCTCTACGAAATTCATAAATATTTTTAAAATAATCAATTAAAAACAAATCGTTCAGTCTTAAAAATAAATTTCGTGTCTAGCCGTTTGTTATCTGTTTCACTCCGACTCCTATGGAAATACAAGAATATAAAAATATGTAGAAGCAAACAAACATAGAAAAACAAATAGCCTATGCTACTTGAGGTCAAAGAGAAACATAAACAGGGAGACACATGGACAGAACTTTGAATACGGATTTAATTTGCATAAGCAAATGAACTCATTCTCCAAATCAAACTTCTTAAAAGCATAGATGAATTGTTAAAAAATTTTTTCTGCTAATTATGACATGGATTTTTTCTGTTTACAGTTCTTTTTTAACCGTCCTCGATTAACTGCAGTTTTGAGTTAACCATAGACGCCATCCCTTTTAATATCATTTTAATCGGAAGTCGTCTGTACATTTTTCCCAAGCACTGCAGGCTAGTCTACATTAATTTTAATGCGTTTAAGAAATTTAAACAAAAAATGTTCTATTACTTTTTTGTATCGTTAATATGATGGATAAGAACACGTAAAATGAATCAACGACAGGCTTAATCATTTTACGTAACGCAAAATGTAAAAACACGCAATCCAGATAATTGGGCTTTTATTGGATAATGCTTAAAAAAATTCCTCAGTCACAAATATCATTCTTGTTTATTTTAGGTATGCATCCCCATCATTTATTCAGAAGCATCAACGATTCGCCAAATGAGATTTTCTGATCAGTGCACAGACTGTTGACAAGCAACTACAGGTGAAATCACATTACTGTTGTCCTGAGCTAAGCGCTCATTAATACCGATCGGTAAGGGGGGAGGGGGATTGTGAGCGCCATCCTTCAATCACCGTGGTTTTTGTGATGGACAAAAGTGGCAACTGCTGGCCATTTTTTTTAGACTCTTCGGGCCGTAA
Organism: Stegodyphus mimosarum; assembly: GCA_000611955.2. Taxonomy (NCBI): domain Eukaryota; kingdom Metazoa; phylum Arthropoda; class Arachnida; order Araneae; family Eresidae; genus Stegodyphus; species Stegodyphus mimosarum. Next base: position 775,472 of record KK117669.1, read on the forward strand.
ACAAACAGCGACGGCGCCTCAGCGGCCACTGCACTGGCCTTGAACCTCGAAGGGTCGGGGACGTTGACTCCCCCCGAGGCCCATGGCCCTTGCACCATCCCAACTTGATATCGGGATGCGGAGCACGAACTCTCTCCTACTTTATTGTCCGAGTAATTCGTCCCCACCGCCCTGGTCCTGCCCTTTACTCTTGTCCCCCCCTCGCATACCTAAGAGATGGGAAAGTGCGTTCCTTTTTTGTCTGCGGTGAAAGTTTGAGAGGCGTCATGCTGCCCCTGTGAATAGCAGAAACAAGAGACGCATAATTGCCAATTCTGCGGTCGGAGGGACATCTTTTTATGTGCAACAACTAACTCAGGGCGACACGTGAAGCTCCGAAATTAGATAGTGATCGGAATCCAGGTGGACAGCAATACTTAATTCGAATCACATCATTTACGAGACCGGCAGTTATTTTCCAAAGAAATTCTGTGGTGTAACTTTGCTGTAATTATGCGCAACAACCCTCGTAGTTCAGGTGATAACCTGGAGGAAAGGTCGAGAACAAAGTTTTCGGTGCACAAGGACGCTCTGACTCCAGTTTAATGGGATGCTTGCTCTTGACAAATGGCAGCCTTTGGGCCTATTCTGATATATTTAACCTCCTCCCAACACACATACGCGTTAAATATTGAATGCGATTCCCAAAGTTTAATTGGTTTCTTTTATTTTTTATTTTATTTTTCCTAGAACATTGTTATAAATCATCAGAAGGAAAACGTTTTTTAAAGATATTCGAATTGGGACGAATATTAAGTTTTCCGAATCTGAATCCTAAGCCGTGGTGCATATTTAACTCTATAATTTCACACATTAAATAACACTTTTAGTCCAAAGCAGATTGCGTCGGAAACATTAAATGTCGGTTCACTTTTCAAACTGTTGGCACCAAATATTGCAACCCTGTATTATATTTAAAGAAATTAAATAATGAAGAATATGCATAAATATATGTATGTTTCTCGCATTGTGATAAAACGACGGTACCTAGAGCCACCGAATTTTGAATGACGTAATCCTGCTGGAGTGGGCATCAGGAATGGACATCCTAATATGTGCATCTGGAAGCCCAAATTTGAAATTTGGAATTTGTTTTATTATCGATTTCATATTTTGTAAAACTTTAACGAATTTTTGATTATCAAACTCAAGGATTTCAAAGCGAGCAATAGCAACGTTGTACAGAGAAAACATTTTTATCTCTAGCGCAGGGAGACTGTGTATCGGAAATTCTAAGGATATGTTCAATTTAAAATTATTTTGCGATATTACTATTGAAATGAATTTTATGGTTTAAGTGCAAAGAACATATTTAATAAATAAAGGTAACACACAAAACGTTAAAAACACGCCCCTTCGGACGCAATTTAAAATCTGAAACCTTTGATACTTTTTTTTTCAACTTTTCTTATTTTTTCCGTTCCTAACAAAATTTCAGTTTGAATAAACGTTCGGGATTTATAATTTGTGTCCAAGACTTTTAATGAGAACTGACTTTATGCCTAATTAATCAATTTCATCGCTAAATGCTGCAGCTCTAGTACAAAAGTTTTTCAATCAGGAGCAATATATATAGTCTTCAGAAACAAATCAGTTACAAGTGTTTGCACTAATAGAATGTTTAAACTTATAAAGCAATTCCAGATATTGATGTTTAGATTTTTATGGACTTTTAAACTCCAGCAGAGGTTTTAAGGAAAATATTTTCTGATGAAAAATACGTAAGAGTAGAATCCCAGCCGTCCGTATCATCTTTAGAATAAAAATGTCTCAAAAGATATGCCCTCCACTCTCCTACATCTTGAATTGTGAGGCGCCGTGTAATTTCTTTTTTTTTCTTCCTTCATGCCAACTTTTGTCTGTCATACAGATTTATAGAGTGTACATATTGCAGGCTTTCTTATTGCTGCAATTATAAGTGTCTGGAACACAGGCATCAGCATAGAATTATCGGAAGAAAATTGGAGACAAATAATTAGATCAATAAATTTTTATTTAATTTTTTAATTAGAGTTCAAAAGTTGGTTATAGAAAAATATTGCATCAATAAGAAACACGCGTACTAACTTAGTATTGTATTTTATTTGTATTTTACACCCAATTTGTATTTTACGTGCATGTCAATGCAAAACACGTTTTTTACTAAATTGCAGCGGGGGACATTTGTGCCTTTGATCGGCGTCAGAGCTGGTGCACAGGTGCAAACAGTGGCGAAATTGTTTTTTAATTTAGGGAAGCCCCAAGTAACAAATTTAGGGATAGCAAAATTTTTAGAATATAAAAGAGGCACTTGCCAGCAGAATTTAAGAATGACAATATTTTTGGAATTTAAAGAGGCACTGAGCAGAAAAATGCCTAATGCCAGCCCCAATGCGACTCCTCCATCACCGAATTTTATAACGAAAATGATCCAGAATTCCTGTTCTTAAACTATGCTAGCCTTAAATTTGAGAAAATATGATTACATGATAATTTTAATATAATATATGTTAAATAGCATCCATTGTTTACTTTGACGTACTTTGTCCAAAGAATCGTGCTTGATACCTTGTTAAAATGTCGGGTCCTGTCCTAACTCTTGAACTGGTCTTCAAATATTCGCTTAACTGTTGTATGGTTTGCGAACTATTTGTGTATACCTTCCCTCTAAAGTAGCTCCAACGAAAAACAAATTCTTCAGGGCTTAAATCTGGTGATCGCATGACCAATTAAAATTAAAAAATCGAAATGCTATTGTCAAATGTTTTCCGAAGGTATATAGGTACAGATTGGAAGGACACAAAAATTTCACTACTGGCATAAGTCCCACCGCACCAACTGTAAGATAAGCAGACCTTAATACAGGTTTACTTTAATAATTTTTGTTTATCTTTCAACGCTGCTAATCATTTGTAAAAATTTTGTACTTGCTTTGGATTAATAACTTCGTTTATATCTCAACGTGCGTTTAAAAGTAGATTTATATTTTATTAAACACGAAAAAATTAGTTAATAAATTCTACATTGTTTCATATGTTATCTGACTGTAACAAAGCACGAAGGTTATTTGCCTAACGAGAGGAGGGCTTTTGTGGAGGACTTGTTGAGACAAATTAGCTTCTATTCACTTTACGCATGAAGAAAGCCACGAAAAACGACTATACACTAAACCTGCTCGCCTGGGCTCGAAACAAACCCACTCTCTGAGCATTCTCACCAATGACCGAGCAAGAGGTGAGACCTAATATGTGAGGCATCCAATAAATCTTAAGCCTAAAACATTCGTACAAGACAAAATATACGAAGTTACTTTCTCAGTTCTTCCCACTTACACGCACACACACACACACACACACACACACACACATATATATATATATATATATATATGTAATAACATGGTGGCCATTATTATAGTAAGATGACTTGATGAAAGCTGTAAGTTGCAAGTGATTGGTGTTGGAGAGACTTAACTACGTAGTTAGAAAGATGACGCTGGAAGACAGACTTGGCAGTATTTTCTACGTACAGTTTTATTCCTTGATAATGCACATCATCACTATGGCTGCGCTATGCACCCCAAAATTTTATACAGCTTACATCTTCTTAAACAATGGACGAAATTAGAAAAGTAAATTCTGCGTCTATAGCGGCAAGGCGAAGCAACGAAAAGCAGCAGAGGAGAAGAACGAAGAGAAGGGCAGTTGTAACGCAATTATCTTTTATTTATATTGAATTCCATTTCAGATCACATGATAGATTAATGTCCAGGTGTTGGGTTCAGATTTCATCGATAAATGCGCATCAGAACTGCAGGGAGTTTAGTTAGATAATTATTGCTCTGTTATTTTTAGAATGAAAGACAGGAGTTGTTAAAAGGCTATTATTAATTTATTATTTGAGTTTGGTCCAACTTTCGAACCCCGGCGAACGCGTGCGTGTTTTCTTGATTTTCGGCGTGTGTACCGTGTATGCAGTATCTTCTGGATGCATACGTGAATAAAACGGGCGCAGCCCGCTCAGCTGGCGGGTTCTCACACTGCATAGGTGTTTTCGAGATTTTCCGCATGGGGAATGTGTATGCAGTATCTTGTGGATACATACGCTAATAACGCGGGCGCAGCCCGCTCAACTGGCATGCTTGCCAGCTAGAAAATCGCTGAGCACTGGTAGTTAGGTCCAGCTTTCGAATCCCGCCGAAAGCGTGGGTGTTTTCGTGATTTTCGGCGTGTGTAACGTGTATGCAGTATCTTCTGGATGCATACACGAATAAAACGGGCGCAGCCCGCTAAGCTGGCGGGTTCTTACACGGCATGGGTGTTTTCGAGATGCGTACGCTAATAAAGCGGGCGCAGCCCGCTCAACTGGCATGCTTGCCACCTAGAAAATCGCTGAATACTGGTAGTTAGGTCCAATTTTCAAATCCCGGCGAACGTGCGGGTGTTTTCGTGATTTTCGGCGTGTGTAACGTGTATGGAGTATCTTCTGGATGCATACGTGAGTAAAACGGGAGCAGCCCGCTCAGCTGGTGGGTTCTCACACTGCATGGGTGTTTTCGACATTTTCCGCATGGGGAATGTGTGTGTATGCAGTATCCTGTGGATGCATACGAGAATGTGGATGCATACGCCAATAAAGCCGGCGCAGCCCGCTCAACTGGCATGCTTGAGAGCTAGAAAATCGCTGAACACTGGTAGTTAGGTCCAACTTCCGATTCCCAGCGAACGCGTGGGTGTTTTCGTGATTTCCCTCATCTTCAGTATCTTAGATGCATAAGGGAAAAAAGCGAGCAGAACGGCGAACGGGCTGGCTGGACATTGGTAGTTCTGTCCAAGTTTCAAATCCCGGCGAACAAGCGGGCATACCGTAGAACAAGCGGGCTTCCCCGCTAGCCGCGTTGTGGATGCATACGTGAATTTGGATGCATACGAGAATGTGGATGCGTAAGCTAATAAAGCGGGCGCAGCCCGCTCAACTGGCATTCTAGCCAGCGAGGAAATCGCTGAACACTGGTAATTAGGTCCAACTTTCGAATCCCGGCGAACAAGCGGACCCAGCCCGCTAGTTATTAATTTATTATTTGAAAGATAGATTAGATATTTTATATATATATATACATACTATATTTTCAAATTCTATTTATATATATATTACTATAACACACTTAGCGCAGCAAACTCCCAGGCATCGGAATCCAACGGCGCAAAACTGCAAATTATCCTTTCAAATCATCGTCGTCGCTATGTGAACCATATAAATATAGTTTCAGTTTTTTCGGAGCAAAAAGAAAGCCAGATCTGATAAATCTGGTGGATATTAGAGAAGCTCAAATCCACATTGCTGAGCAGGAGCTTGGGAAATCGGGTATTGCTGGATTATTGTGCAAAAGTGATTTCTGATAAGTTAGCCATAGGGTTTTATTTTTATGTCTTGTTGGAGTATAGTCAAGATGTTAGTGTAATAAACACCTATTATTATTGCGCTTTGTATAGCTATTACAATGGTTTTATGTGGATTACACGTTTCACCAACGAGGTGTCGGTGTCTTTTTATCCAAAAAATTGTGCCCAATACTTCCTGGCACATTTATAACTTGTAAGATCAGGGAAATCCATTGCATTTCTCCACTATGTCCTTTTATTTCGTTTCTGGGTCATAGCAGTGAAACCAAAATTACTATACTACAGTGTTTGCTCTTCTCAACCAGTGCCAAGCAGCGTGATGACGTGGATATCCTGTTCTAAAACAAGGTTTCTCCATTTCTGTGAGCAAAGTGACGTCACTGAGCTGATAGATAAGATAAATCTCACTGTCTCAAGCTTTGGAAACAAGAAAGATTTGACCCTAAAGAGTATAATCTTTTATGTCTACAGACTTTGAATGAAACTATGTTTGATCTTCCATAGTTGTGAATAAAAAGTTTTATCGGCATTCATCATGACTTTCTTAAGAATATTAAACTTTTTTTTTATTTATTTCTGGCATCAACGTTCTTGTTAACCATTCTGGGCGCAGATGTTTGCATCTCTAACTTTGCTTCCAGGATTTGTCCACTGATCTAATGATAATTCCCCTTTTAATAGAAATTTAAGAACCTCTGACTCATCTATTTTTTATCACATAGTTTTCGATTTTAGCACACTTTTCTTCGGTGTTCGCCGAAAACATCGCGGACGAAAACGTTGCAGAGAAAACAACGCAAGGCGAAGACGTCGTGGTACAAAACATCATGGAATAAAAGAAAGCAAAGAGAAAACATCGTAGTTCTAAAGCATCGTAGTACAAAATATCGTCATCAAAAACAAAGCGGTTCAAAAACTCCGCAGTTTAAAAAACATCAGTGTCGAAAATACCGTGGTAAAAAGTACTTATAAATCATCACATGATGATAACATCGCTCACATGCGTTTTTCAGGTTTTAAAAGCTGTAAATGCATTTTCGCATAATGATTTGGAAAGGCAAGAAGGAAAGCGGAATATTTTTACTTTTATATTTCATATTTTGGTATGAACTAATAAATTTTTGCTGAAAAAGTAAGAAGGAATCTTAATCATTTAAAAATTGAAAATGAGTAGAAAATTAATGCAGCTTATAGCCCTTAATGGAAATTTAAATTTAGGTTAATTAACAAAGATCTTTAATAAATTTATCTTTTTTAATAACGTTTTACTCATAATTTTTCATGAAAAATACACCTTAAAAATGTTTAAAAAAAGATAGATAAATAACTACGTGAGATTGCCTCTAGAAAAATTGCTTCGTTAATTATCAAATTACTTTCTTTTACGTTTTTTAATATGATATTGTTTTGATGAAAATTATACCTTGTTTTGTTTCCGTTTATTCTTAAAGTGTCGTTAAAATGTCTTGCGCTTCCAAATCTTTATGCGAATATGCATTTACAACTTTTAAAACCTGAAAAACGCATGTGTGCTATGTTATCGTCATGCGATGATTTGTAAGTGCTTTATTTACCACGATATTTTCGACGACGATGTTTTTAAACTGCAAAGTTTGTGAACCGCTTTATTTTCGACAGCGATATTTTGTACCACGATGTTTTAGAACGGCGATGTTTTCTCTTTGCTTTCTTTTCTTCCACGATGTGTTGTACCGCGACGTTTTTGCCTTGCGTTGTTTTCTCCGCGTTGTTTTTGCCGTGATGTTTTCGGCTGCAACCTTTTTTCAGTATTCATAGTTTATATTGCAGCCTGGTGCGCAGTCATCTTAAATGGTTGCCCATACTTTGATAGTGTCCCAAGAAAACAAGTATTGTAATAGATACCATGCATGCTTTCCTTTCTATACTTCCCAAGGATTATGCAATCACTTCACTACGTTTCGCCATCTCAGAAGAATTACATTATACTTAGTCGTAAATCTTCTTGAATGACCCTCACATGTTTGTGAAAAAGCTTTCTGAATCATTTTCCATATTATTTCTTTGCTAGTTTAGTTTCCAATCTACTCTTTTAAAATGTCCTTTTCGCTTAAGTAGGCACACAGAATTTTATTAGCTGTTCTTTTTGTGAATAGCCAAAGTTTCTGACAAGTTTCCGGATGAACATTTAGTCTGTTTGCACAACAAATATTCTTATCAGTGAAATTTAAACTGTATAATCTTATTAAAGAAATTTAAATAGTTGTCATTGGTGAAATTAAAAGCAGTCAAGAAAGTAACTGCTCACAAAATTTATATTTATCGCAACAGCAATAGTTATGGATTTCATGTTTATTATCTGCGAATACGAATAACTGTAAATATTAGTGCACTCACTAACAAAGCAATACGATTTAAAACATACATATATATCCCCGCAGTATTCTTCAACGAACGGGGCGGAAGTTCAAATGAATATATATATACAAGGACGTAAGGGATCTTCTGATAGTCATCTCATTTAATTGACAAGACAATAACAAATACAAATACGCAGTTTAAAATAAATGAAAGGTTTCATTAATTAACATGAGTTCGAAATCAGTTAGCCAAACAAGTCCACAATTCCAGGGTTCAACTGCACGTCTTCAGGTTGATTCTAGACAAGATTTCCCTCCTACAAAGTTCAAAGCCGACTAGCGGCCGAAAGCAAAGTCGTTCAACGCTGGTAGTTCGGTCCGGAGTTCGAATCCCGTGGAAGAGGGTTGGCTGCATGGGCGTTTTCGAGGTTTTCCCCGTGTGTAACGTGTCTACAAACCAGTTTCCCTTAAAAAGTCCTCCATGAAGGCATCTCTCCTCTTAGTCAAATAGCCCTCCAGTGCTTTGCCATAAATAAAAATATACCATAATTTGCCATACCATACTATACCTGCAAAGTTCAGCGATTGTCTGCTTCTATTGGGTGGAGGTTTTCAAAAAGCGTCGAACAGCAGATGTTATTGACGTCACCGCACACGCATACATGTAAGGTACAGAAAAATTTAACTCTTAATTATACATTACATTAGCAATAGCCGCTTAATTCCTGTTCGTAATTTGGACACTTCTTCCTTTGCATTCTAAAAATAGTAATAACTTTTTTGAGACTGCGTCATCATCATACGGACACGACCCCGATCCTCCTAGCCGGCCATATGACCAAAAAGTAGGACTGGCCAGAAAAAACATATAAAAGGAAAAATATATAAAATCGAAAATCTGAATCTCAGTGCCGAATTCCAATTCTATCTTTGTTCGTATATATAAGCTTCATTATTTTATAATCATTATTGTATAATAATTATGCATTATTACATAATTCTCAAAATATTTCAAATTTGAATATATTGCGTCATATCTCAAAACTAATTCCGCGTCATGTCTGTTTAACCTTCTGCATTGCTTATGGTTCTTACCCAATCAGATTAACTGAAACGTTTGCTACAAATACCGCTGCAATCCAACTACGTACTTTCTTTTGTCCTTTGTGTTCGCTTACGCGTCAAAATAAACTATTACGCTGTATCACGGACTCTTAAAAGACTAATAAAAATATTCTAAAGCGTTCATTTATTTGCTGAAAAGATGTTAAATAAAATATCATTCATGTAAATAACAAGTTCTTTAATAAGCCTAACGAACTACACGCACATATTTTGCTAATTCTTGTTTTGTTTTTTTGTTGCCACTTCCAAGAAACTAAAGTAACAATAAATATTAGCGGTCAAACGACATTAAGTAAAAAATTAAATTAAAGCACGTATCAAATAATTACATTCAATTTAAATCCAATAATTTGCTCTGTCTTGAATAACCCATGCCTTTTCGCTTATTCGCATTTTTCTATTGTTCTAAAATGTAGCTGCGTGTACAAATCTGTGGATTGCCTTTTTTTAACCATAATTATGTGCGAAGCAAACATATCTCCAAAAATGCTTTAACCAATAATAAAATTATGTAGGATTCAGCCTGGAAGTTCATCATTTTCATTTTACACCGCCTCCAATAGGCTATGTGGGCTGTTTGGGAATCAATTTCTCATCTAGACCATCCAATCATTACAGTTATAATTTTTTTTTGAAACAGCCACGAATAGTGTGCCAAGTTGTTTGTGGTTGCAATATTTTTTAAAAATGAAGATGAATGTTTAATCTACCTGAATTGTCAAGTTGCTCTTCATTATGGCTCAACATTCTACGCCATCAGTATTTCTCCAGTATCATTACATCTACGTTTACTTCATTACAGTGTATAATATCATTACTTATAAGTTTGTTTCATTACATACAAATATACATACGTATACAGATAGATAGATAGATGGATAGAAATAAAATATGTAAATCAAAACACTAATTTTAATTTGCAGTAGTCAGTTAACTCTCTTTTATAATTTGGTTAATTCCATTTTCTGTGCTAAAAATAGTAAATGCTTATAATAAACCACGCCATTTCAAAATTAATCCATACCATGTGATTCTCACATAACGCTCATGACACAGACGCTTACGTAAAGCTTCAGCCAGCGGTGATATCATATTTCAGAACCGAAGCTTATTAGTAACAAACAAGGATTAATCTGAACCAAAACCAATTCATTCTAAAACTGATTTTTCACCTTGAGCAGATCTCATTAAATCTGCGCTTCCGCTCTGGCAACCTTCTTGCTCTCTGTTACTGGCAGTATTTTTACTAGAGAGAAAATACGCTATAGAGGTGTAAAAAATTCAGATATGTGATCATAAACGGGCGCAGATTGCACCCATCGCCCTGTGTACTTTTTTTTGCACTGTGCTTTATTGCTTATTAATTGTATACTTGTAACCCCCCACCGATTATATCGAATAATGCTTTAAATAGAAATGACCACCCAGTGTACCTGTGTCCTGTTAAACGCTCAATCCTTGTTTTCAGTTCCCAACGACTTGTCTCGAATAGTTTTTTGATGTGTTAATAGTAATGTTAACCCTTAGAGCGCACGGAAAGAACTAAACATTTCTGAGTGCTCAGTTTTGATGTTAAGTCTCCGACCAGGCAGAAGAGACTAAAATTTTTAGACTGCTCAATGACCGGTCTAAGATTGTTTTTCATTACTCTTATTTACTCTCATTCAAAATATTACTTGTAAACGTAAATATGGATCAGCTGAGTGCGTCCACGCCACACATATTCTTTTTCTACCTTCGGCTTTTGAACCATATTAAGCAAGATGCTGATGTCACTGCTAACGCTGTAAATAGCAACTGAAACAACAGTAACCAATGACTAAAGTAGGCAGTTCAATGCCTTAAAGCTCATTTATCTTTCAGTATCTTAAAACTAATATCAAAGTAGTTTGCAGAGCGCAAATCATATAAATAGATCATAAAAATAAGACTTATAACATCCTATTGATTGTATTATTAAAACCTGGAAATTTACAGTTTTAAATACTTAAAGATAATATCTTGTTTGATTTTTTTTTCCAAAGTCAAGTTGTAAACCTTGGATTCCATTTTAAATTGCTTTACAAATCGTAGCCATCCTCAGCTTCAGAATAAAAAATAATTGAATTAAACATTTTAATATCTTCCAGAATTTTCAGATTAGTATTTTTGTATAGTGAGTTAGTATTTTTATATGATTTAAGAGTTCGTATAAACTTTGTGAATAAATATGTCAGAAGAGTTAAAAAAGTAACTGAACATTTTTTCTTTTACAAATCTAAAGAGTAGCACTTTAATTTTTACAAGTAAAGGGTATCTTCATCATTCGTATAATTTCATCAATCTACATCCCAGTTATTAGTATTACAGCAAATGTAATTTTTTTTTGCCAATGGCAGACTCTTGCCTATGTCAGCATCGGTCACTCCTTAGGCCAGATGTGGTGGTCTCTTTATTACGGAGGCACCTAATAGGTGGGTAACCTTTGCCTCCTATGAAGAAACGGACAATTTTTACAACCATGCCTTCTCTGGGGTTCGAACCTGGGCCCTTCGGGTATCGCAGACAGGCTACCCTAACCACTATACCGTCTGGGCAGCGCAAACGTAATGTAATACAATATGATATACGAGTGTGCTGCAAAACTCCTGGCCGATAATAATCGGCTTCATGATTAACGCAACACACCCAACACAGATTTAAAAAAATCTAATGTGTACACCACATGACTTCCCTGTACGGAATATTAAATCATATGCATTTTTTCCTGCATTTTATTTAAACTGATTAGATTGAATTAAATCTGCTTCGTAGATAGCGCATAAACCACGATACAATAAATGCACACTTTGAAAAACCCCATATTTGTTTACCATAGCGACACTCTGACGCTAGGCGTTACAACGTTACATCTCATTCATTTTATAACACAGAATGCACAAAAATGATGTATATCATCTGAAGAATATCTAATCGTTGCCACATGTTCTATTCAAATACTATGATAAATTTAAAACGATGCATAAAAGAAATTAAACAAACAAACAGAAAAAAAGAAAGAAAGAAAGAAAAGAAAAGGAAAAGAAACAGTTTTTTACAGACGATCCAGTATTTCTCATTCAATTAATTGAATTCTCACTTCGCGACAAGGCAAGAAATACATAAAAACTCTAAATATCTATATTAAGAATTCGAACTAGATCTTAAAAACTTACATGTACTTCCTCGAATAAATTCCAGAATGTGTTAAGCATGATTTAATTTGCAATAAGAAAAAAAGGCGTTATCTCTGTTTTTGCGAAGCTTAGTTTCTCTAGATTGGCAACAAATCCACTATTCCGCTAAGTTTCAAATGTAAACAAGTATGGCTGCTTTCCTAACCATAATTAGGCTTAGCAGTACTTAAAAAACTTGTTGATAATTATACAAATATTGCATGCAGATTTACTAAATGCACAAAAACTTAACCGGAAGATAAGAACAACATAATTCGATCATTTTTAAAGCAAAAAATGCGCAATTTAGCAACATATATGAATAAAAAATTTGAGCTCACTGAGCCGAGTAACTGAACTATTTAAATTATATGCATATATATTTAAGTACTTTTGGTGCCGCCGATTGCAACTTAAAAGGGAGGTGCACATCTACATGCTATAGCAGTCCTATATACAAAGTCTCAACGTTCTGAGGCTACTCGTTTTTGAGTTATGGGAGATACATACGTACATACGTATGTTCGCACAGACGCCACGAATAAAATCTCTTCAGAATCCATTTTAAATCAGTTTTATAATTTTTTTGGGGAAAAGAGTCTTTTAATCTGTCCTCACCTACAGATGTGACGCAACAACATCCTTAAAATGCATTCGATAGCTCTCAAAATGGATATTTTCGTTGAGATATGATACTCGAAATTTTTCGCGATTACAGTACTTCCTTTTTAATTCGTACAAGGAAGTAACAACAAATGCAGTTAAAAACATCAAACGAAAATGTAATAGCGAATGTATAAAATAGTGAATGTATGAAACGAAGTGTGGCAACACTTAACCCTCTGTAAATAGAAACATTAAGATCAGCTGACTGCGTCCGCGTGACACACATTTTTTTCGCTTCACCTTTTCTAATACAGGATATGCTTAATTTATATAGGCACACCTAAATAAATGGCTATATAAAAAAAAGGAGATACTAAATTAATATTAATTACGGGGATATTACTATTATACAGAATTAAGATTCAAATAATCCATAATTCCGAAATATAGTCTGCTGAAAGAAATGTCACTCTAATTAGCTTAATGCATTCGAACAAATTTCTTCATCAAGTATGAAATGTCATGACATTGAATTGATCAAAAGGTTTTAATTCCCATTAGCTATTTAGCCTATTTATTTCAAAAAGGATTAATAGAAAAAAATACATCATTCAAGGGCAACGTTAAAACATTTTTCAGTTCTGAAAAATTCAGAACTTATTTTTGCAAAATGACAAGGCCGAATAATCCCTTAGCTACTCGCTACCAGCACATATTTTTATTTATTTTTGTGCTAGATTGATAAGGAAAATGAATTTTAATGCCATGAAACTAGCAATAACTGTAAACACTTTCACTCTTCACGGCTTAATTTTTTCTTTCAATGTTACGAAAGCTGACATGTTGCCTAGACAACTGTTATGTGTGAAAGATGCTGTAAACATAATACGTTTTTTAATAATTCATATTTCCTCGTTTGGTCGTACATTTAGGAAATACAACCAGCAAAACTATGCAAAAAAGGAACTGAGATAAATTATTTATTTATAATATAATACGGACATATGATAAATTTCTATTTCCTAATCCTCTAGCATGTATCGATTCGGCATTCAATAAAGCATAAAAATAAATTTCCGGTTTACCATGGGTTTCTCCAATAATTTGCTGTCTTAGAAGTAACCGAAATTTCAGCTTTTATTTCTTGAATTCATTACTGAATCGTTTGAAGAACAGATTAAACAGCATCAGATTTATTAGGCCGGCATTTTGCGTGGAATCACTTTAAATGTCCGAGTCACTTTTCAAATTGTTGCCACCAAATGTTATTAATATGCATCATAGTTAAAGAGCTAAATGATGAAGTATCTACGTCAGCGCATGTATAATATTCTCAGTGTGAACAAGCAGCGGTACTTAGAGTCATCAAATTGTGAATAACATAGTCCTCCACCCGAACATGGGCACCTGGATGCCCGAATTTGGAACTTAGGATTCGTTTTATTGCCTATTTCATATTTTGTATATTTTTAACGAATTTTTGATTAAAAAACTCAAATATTTCAAAGCAAGCACTGTAGGGAATAAAAGTTTTTATCTCCATCGTACGAGACTCTCTATCGGAAATTCTAAAGATATGCTGTTTTTAAATACTTTTAGCAGAATTTGACTTTAGCCCAATACTCTCGAAATATCTATGTGTCTGTAAATGAAAAGAAAATAAAACGTCCGTTTGGACGTTATATAAAATTTGAAAGCTTTCAGATTGTATTAGCCAAGGGGCGTTAGCTCAGAAGGGCTATTAATTTTGCTTTCGCATTTTGTGGCGATACAGTATAAACAGCGTTTTACTTTTCAAATTGTTGCCAACAAGTATTATCGCCCTGTCTTATATTTAAAGAAATTAAATAATGAAGAATCTGCATAAATGTATGTATGTCTCTCGAACTGTAATAAAATAATACTTAGAGCCATCAAATTTTGAATAACATACGCCTCCACCTGAATATGGGCATCTGGAAGCGAAAATTTGGAATTTGTAATTTGTTTTATGACCTATTTCCTATTTTGCAAAGCATTTATGAGTTTTTGATTAAGAAGCTCAACGATTTCAAAGCAAGCAATGGCAACACTGACGGAAAATAAATAAATAAACTGAAAAGTTTTAAATTACGTACAAAGCAGCTTTTCAAATGTTTTGTGTGTTATCTTTATTTATTCAATATCATGTTCTTCGCACTTAAACCATAAAATTCAGTTCAACAGCAATATCGCAAAATAATTTTGAAATGAGCATATCATTAGAATTTCCGATACTTAATTCCGCGCGCTGGAGATAAAATGGTTTTTTTCCCTCTTAGAGTGTTTCCATTGCTCGCTTTTAAATCGTTTGAGTTTTTTCATCAAAAATTCGTTAAAGTTTTACAAAATATGAAATAGATAATAAAAGAAATTCCAAATTAGGGCTTCCAGATGCGCATATTCGGGTGGAAACGTACGTTATTCAAAATTGCATGGCTCTAGATATGGCTCTTTTATCACATTTGGAGAAATATCCATACATTTATACAGATTCTTCATTATTTAATTTCTTGAAAAATAATACAGGGCTGCAAGATTTGGTGGCAACAGTTTGAAAAGTGATTCAGACTTCTAATGTTTCCGACGCAAAATCGAAAAACGAAAACAATAGACCTTCGCGAACTAAAGCCCCTTAAAAAAAAAGAAAAAGAAACATTTTTATCTTCAGTAATCTGTGTATCAGAAATTCTAAAGATATGCTCAGTTTAAAATTATTTTGAGATATTGCTGTTGAACTGAATTTTATGGTTTGAGTCCGAAGAACGGGATATTTAATGAATAAAGGTAATAATTAAAAAATAGCCCCTTTGGGCATAATATAAAATCTGAAAACTTTTTTTTAAGACAAATTGGAATTATTCCAGCGGTGTTAACACTGCATGCTTTTAAACCAAATTTACCAGAGAATTCGTACAAAATATAAAATAAACAAAAGCAAATTTGAAATTAAAAATTCTGGCCTTTGAGGTGCACGTATTGACGGGAAGGACCACATGTATTCAAAATTTGGTAGCTGTAGGTTCCACTGTTTATCCACAAAGCGAGGCACATACTTACATTTTCCATAAATTCTTCACTATTTAATAGTAGTAGATATGAAAAGTGTATAGCTATGAAATATGCAAGATTAGGCTCCAGAATCGCTGGATTAAAGTACTTGAAGATCGTCCGACGTGAATGGAACTATAAACGGCCTTGTACTGGGGTACGAAATATTCCAGACTGACATTTCTCAAGCCAATGTAGACAAGATAAATTCGGCAACTATTTTAAAGAATTTAAAATAATTTTATTATTTTAAACAATGAATTCTCTCACTTCGATATTTTTTCAAATGCTCACATTTTACTTCAAGACAAGTAGATAAGGCAAATGAACTGTGACAGTTAGGTCAGGGTTCAAATTTTGGTAATAGGCCGGCAACATGGGCATTCTGCGGATTTACACCATGTGTAACGTGATTACCAGCTAGTTTTTCTTAAAAAGCCTTCTACAAAAGCATCTCTCTCCATAGCAGATATCTCTAGTACATATTGTCGCAGTGAAATATAACACACAGTTACAAGGATAACACCCAAACCGCTTCCAAGATTCCGAATGATTTCAGTTTTCTGTGAAGTGGTCGTCTTAGAGAACATGCTTGTCGGTGATGTTCGGTAACAATAATTATTAAGTTATCAGAAATACTGCTTCCAGTTTTAGAGGTGGCCGCCATGAGAAGTTTCACTGTATTTATTACCTAAATATATATAGTTTTGTTAGTTGTATTTATCATTGTAATACATGCTGTATTGCTATTGTCGAAATATAAGCTATGTTGTTAATTATACATATTATCGGTAATTGATTTTTTCGCAGTATTTTTACATCAAAATTTTCGCGACGTTGTTTGCTGCATTTATTATTAAGATATAAACTAATTATATTTATTACTGAAGTACTGTTATGTCAACTGTGTTTACTCTCGAAATATACGTTGCATTGTATTTACTTTTGAAATATGCTCTATCTTTGTTCTCAGATGTGTCGATCAAAAGATGTGTTGATTACCAAAGATGTGTGATCAAAACATGTGTTGATGTGTTGTGTTGATCAAAAGATGTGTGTTGTTTGTTCTCAGATCTGTTCATTACCAGAATCTACTTTGTGTTGTTAACTGTAATTATTATCAAACTACATGCTGTGAAGTTAACTGTGTGTTTATTGTTACGAATTTCGGATAATGTAACATGAAAAATATATACAAGTGCAACTATACCGAAAAAATAAGATTACAGGGACAAGTCTATTTAACATTGAATATGTGACTCTCTCGCTAAACTAGGAGATATCACCATGCTGATCGTGGTTTAGGTGACTAAAATTTTTGTCTCAAAATTTGGCGCGAAGTAGGAAAAAGTGGCCAAAATTGTTGGCCATTTGGCGACAATGTGATCCAGTCCCTGTATTGCTATAATCGATCCCGAGGTGTAACTGTAATCGTATCCGGCCCTTATATGTAACTTTAACCGTATATGCCTTTCAGTCATTCGAGAAATGGAAGGTACTAGAGCTTTCTCAGCTGCCAGGATAAAGCTATATAAGCCCACGGAGTGCATTGAATTTTTTACTTCAGAGTCGACTTCGGAGTACTGAGATATGGCTCTGTAGATGCGCTTTGATCTGCATTACGTTTAACATTGTTACGGATTTCGTATTTCTCTAGCTATTTATTTGGAATTGTAATTAAAATTGCTTTATTTTCAAATGCAACGCAGACGATTTTTGAAGTGAAAACTACGTCAGAAAAGTAAAAATTAAAGAGAGCGTGCATTATAATATTTAATAAATGAATATTACTTAATTCCTGTTGCCATCCACAAGAATTGAGAAAATTTGAGTTTTTACCAGAATGTTCTAATAAATAATTAAAAAGCTTATAAAAGCCGAATTGAAACACCTCATCTCAGTAGTAGATGTAGCTGTTTTAAGCGAACTGTTTGTTTACTTAATTCTACAATTGATTGTAGCGATTTCGCTGTGAGATAGAATTAGTTTCTCTGTTTTTGAATTGAGTTTTGTTGAACGTTTGAGATATTCTGATATTGTAAGAATATCTCTGAAGATATATTTCAGCATTTTGTTTTATTTCTGGTGAAAGGAATAAATTTTGTTTACTTTTTAACAACTTGTGTCTTCAATCCATTACGAACTCGCACGCACGCAACAATATTCTTAGCAATTTGAATTATATTAATTAGCATTGATTGCGCTGTGTGTTACTGAAAAGAGCTGTATGAGTATTTTTGTGGAAAGTTTCAAAAACGTAAAGCATTTCTTTTGGTAAAATAAATTTTATCAAGCTATCATCGGTTCAGTGTGTATTCAATCCAGTACGAAATCACACGTACGCAACAGATTTTGTATCAGAAGTGGGGTTGAATTCCGATTACAAGAGCGATGGGTGAGCAACTAAGACAGCTCGTGGCAGCCTTTGCTGCATTCGAAGAGAAAATGAAAGTGGGTGAAGAATCCGTTAAAGAAGAGATGAAAGCTCACCAAGAGGAGATGAAAGCAAGCCATGAACAGAGGAAAGCGGGTCAAGAAAAGATTAAAGCGGATCAAGAGGAAATGAAAAGAGAAATTAGAACACAAAGTCGAGGCTACGGAAAGCAGAATATACACGGTGGAAAATAAAGTTGGAGAAACCAAACAACGAGTTTCTGCTGTCAAACAACAGATCAAAGAAAGAGTTTTTGATCTCGAACAAGAAATTAATGACAGAGTTCTTGTTGTTGTCATCAAAGGAGCTGACACTTTGAAGACATCCAGAAAGATAGATAGTTACAATTTTTACGTTTTTAAAATCGAACATATGTCGTCTTCTCCCTCTCTAAAGCTATCAACACATGATGGAAAGACATCCTGACAAATGTACGAAACACAATTTTGTATATTAGCATACGCAAACGGTTTGGATTCCAAAGGTAAGGCCTGGCATCTTGCTTTTATCTTATGTGATTGCCCTCCGGAAGCCCCTTCATTGCCTGAGAAGTACGTTCAGCATCTCCACAGTTTGAAGTGATGCACAGATCTGCAAGAGAACATGTCAGTTTGGCGACGGAGAAGAGGAAGACCCGATACGACACGAGAGCTGCAGGACGTCAATTCAATGAAGGTGACGGAATCTGATTCAATGGAAAGGACTTTCGCTTAAACTACAGTCAACGTTTAACGGTCCTTAACACAGCCGTCCTTAACACAGCCGTCTGAACGACGGTCCTTAACACAGCCGTCTGAACGACGTCGTAGTTAAGATCCATAAGTCATCAAATTCTATGCCTGAAATCGTTCATTGCGACAGGCTCACTATGGCCACAGTACGTGATACCCATGGCGTGTATAATGTAAATAGTACACTAAGACCATGGTTCTATTTGTATATAAATTTGTACATTCTTATATTTAATGACTCATTTAGTATTTGATTTGTTGAATGTTATTTATTGAAATTATTGTTTTAATATTGCGGTGAATTGCCTTTGTTGTAAGCACGGCTTTCTGACCAGGAGATAGTACTGATCGGGACGCGCAGTTCTTGGGAAGACAATAACGTTACGAATTTTGTATAATATAACATGAAAAGTCTGAAGAAGCAAAATTTTGCCAGAAAATAAGATTACTAGGACAAGTCTATTTAACAGAGCAAATGGTTATCTCGCTAAATTGGTGGAAATATTGATAAGCTGACGATGGTTTGGGCGACTAATTTTTGTCGCCGTATTTGGCGTGAAATTGCCATGCTTCGCGAAACTTGGCTATCATTTGGCGACACTTTCGTCCAGTCTCTGTATAACTATAGTTGGCACTGTGAATTCTTTGAAAACTGGCAATGGGAGTTCAGCTGAGTGAGGCACTGGGTGTGTAGCTGATTTCATATTTGTGTTTCTTGCTATAATTTGTGTTTTCACTATACAAAAATCATAATCACTTGAGTGATGTTTAGGCTATCACCAAATATTAAATATACCAAATGGAAATTTAGAACGTGTTCTCTTCATCCAGATCCGTAAACTCTCGAACACAATACTTGCGCACTTTGGAGGGCCTATAAATTATCTTGGTCACCAATTTTCAGTTTAAAATGAGCAAATCAGACTTGTCTGATAAATCTACTTATGTTATTTCTTTGGCTAGTAATGGCAAAACTGCCACATATGTAACAAAACGAATCGAGGCTGTTTAAGCACTTAGACGAACTAGCAGAGGCAGACGTAAGAAAAGGTTTCAGTTCATATATAAATAAAAACTAAACTTAATCTTGAATACAAACAAGAACTTAGACTCCACGTCAGAATGCGCTTCACTATATCATAGCGAAACAAAATGTCTAACTACAGTATCTCAAGAGTAACTGAACTAGTTTAGACAAATTAATTTGCACCAATCGCTGGTCTCCTACGGCGTCATTTACATTTCACCAGTCGGATTCAAGTACGATATATTAGAAACTTTCATTTGGTTTTGGATTATTTTTGTGTTTTCATTTTGGCGTACTTAACTTTTAAGCAGACACAGAACGTTCAAAGAACGTGCCATTTGTTCTGTGATAAGATTACGGGCATTTTAAATGTTCTGCGTTGCAATCATGTTCACAGGATGTACATCACAATGTTGGTACTTTTCGAAACGTTGCAAATATGCACTTTAAAACACGTATCCCACTTAGAAAAATTATGTAGTTTTCGAATAACCAACAAATTGATTTTCATGACTTCTACTGAGTAATTTTTGTTTTTTCGCGATGCTGATTATATCAAACACATCTGTTATATAAATGCATCTTTATTCATGTAAAATATAAGCTGAAACGTTATGTATTACAACAATAACATGAAAAAATATTGCTTTAAAATTGTTTAACGTATGCTTAATATAAGTTGCTTAGCATTTTAACATGTTATTTTACATTAATGGAACTGTATTATGTAAATATAAATCAAAACATTACGTTTTACCCGAATGTTCTTTGTAGAACGTTCTTTAAATGTTTCATGAGAGTGACACTAACACCAATATTTAACGTGCTGTTATTTGTTGTAAAGAATTGCAACATACAGATATGATTTAGAACTTTCTTCTAGAACATTACCGTAATGTTTAACGCCTGCTGTATTTTTTCTGAATGTGCTCATGTTAACCGTACTTGTATTAAACATAAAGCGTGAAACTGATAATCGAGCCAATGTTATATTTGGTATATAATGTACACATAAAACTCAAATGGTATTTAATATACGAATAAATTCTCTCAAAAAATTTCGAAAGCTGACGCACATGTAAAACTTGACCATATAGCTTGCAATAATTTATAACATTTTTCCTTTTGTCTCAAGTGCATGCGCATGAACTTGAAGGAAATTCAAGGTTAAAAATGAGATGTAAATGTAAAATAACGCCTTACTTAATCAAATATACAATACTTGATTTAAATACGCAACAGTAACAAGGAACGCTAAGAATATTACACAGGTAAGATGTGAAAACTAAATCATTTTCTTGCTCATAAAACTCAACGTTGGAAAATACGTTTGTTTTCTTACTTTAAGAAATTTCGGGAAATATTGCTCATTCCAAGAACTCTTGAATTATGAGTAACATAGTCTGTCAGTTAGAAATATTTATTAATATGTGCTGATATTTAATACTTCATGTTTTATTAAATAAGAATTTTGCGAAACACAGGAAATTTTGCGTGACATAGAATTTTGGGTTACATAGATTCTCTCAGACAGAAATATTTATTAATATGCTTTGATATTTAATACTTCTTATTTTTTATTAAATAAAAATGTTTGTTGGCGGTTAAAAAACAAAAGACAATGAATAAAAACTGCAATCTAAAAATTCCAGATTATACTCAAAATTGCAAAAATTATATATATAAAATAAATTTAAAATAAAAAATAGAAATAAAGATAAAAAAATTAAATTAATTTAAAAAAAAAGTAAAACTAAAAGCTTTAAAAGCTTCAAAAAATGAATAAAAAATTGAAAGATACAAAAAAAATGTAAATATTTCTTTAATCAAATTATCGAATGCTGCCAATTGATTGAATAAAGAATTTTCTGTTGAAGAAAATTAAAACACAATCCAAAAAGGATTTCAGTTTTTCCCTATTCGGATTGTTGTCACCAAATATTACCGCCCTGATATTTAAAGAAATTAAATAATGAAGAATCTGCATAAATGTATATATGTTTCTCGCATTGTGATAAAACAACGGTACTCAGAGCCATCCAATTTTGAATAACGTCCGTTTCCACCCGAATATGGGCATCTGGAAGCCCAAATTTGGAATTTGTTTTATTATCGCTTTCATATTTTGTAAAACTTTAACGAATTTTTTATTAACAAACTCAAGGGTTTCAAAGCGAGCAATGGCAACATTGTACAGAAAAAGCATTTTTATCTCCAGCGCGTGAGACTGTGTATCGGAGATTCTAAAGATACGTTCATTTTAAAATTATTTTGCGTTATTGCTCTTGAACTGAATTTTATGGTTCAAGTGCGAAGAGCATGATATTTAATAAACAAAGGTAACACACAAAATGTTAAAAAAACGGCATTTTAGACGTAAATAAAACCTGAAACTTTTCAGATTTTTTTCTTTTTTTTACATTTAATTAATCCGAATTTGATTGGCTGAAATTAGGATCTATGCTGTATTGCATGCAGATAACTAAAGGAAATCGCTGCCAGTTATTTCGTATGATGAGACACTTCCTTTTAAAAAAGTGTTAAAAAAACTTTGGACATTATTTAAAATCTGCATTTAGAACATGCATCGAATAGTTATGCAGATTCTCGTATTGTTAGTAAATGCGTTAGTAAAAAATTTTAATTGTAACTAAAATTGGTGGTTTTTAAAAAATAAAATTTATTTTACCAAAAAAAAAAAAGAAAGCAATTTACAGTTCTGAAACATTTCACAAAAATACTTCTACATCTCTTATCAGTATCACAGAGCACAATCGTCAATCGTTACCTAAACAACGAAGCTCCCACGGAGATATCTCAAAACTCCGAAGTCGACTCTGAACTAAAACACTAAGAACTGATGATCTCTCCAAGTTTATATAGTCTTATACCACAGCCTACTAGAAATCTCTAATATCTTCCTTTTCTTAAAACTACTAGAAGGCATATAGGTTAAAGTTAAATATAAAGGACGGATACGGTTACAGCTACACATAGGGGCCAATTACGATTATTCTATTATAGTACTAATTAGAGTTACACAGGGAGTGGACCAAAATACTACCAAATGTTTGCCAAATGTGTAGAGACATTAGGTATTTTTGGAAGCATCAGACATGAAAAATGAGCAACGCCTTCACTGGGAATCGAACCACGGACCGCTCGGTTACACGTCGAGCATGCAGACCACTACACTACGAAGGCATGCGAAGAAGGCGGGAGAAATACCTTACATACTTCCCTTTTTAAAGGGCGACTGGGGTTTTGGGGACCCAATCGCCAAATCCCGGTGGTGGAGAATCATCATCCACCACCTTTTTAGTTCGGGCGCCAGTATAGAGACATTAGGTATTTTTGGAAGCATCAGACATGGAAAATGAGCAACGCCTTCGCCGGGAATCGAACCACGGACCTCTCGGTTACACGTCCAGCATGCAGACCACTACACCACGAAGGCATGCGAAGAAGGCGGGAGAAATACCTTACAAATGTTGGGCCAAAATACTACTAAGTTTGGCAACTTTTGAGAATTTTTCACCAAATTTGGCGTTTAATTTTTGTCGCCGAAACCATCATCAGTTTGGGGAGATGCAGTGTTAAATTTATTTACCCCTTCAATCTCATTTTTCCGGCAAACCTTCTGTTCTTAAGACTTTTCATGTTATATTATATAAAATTCATAAAAATAATATTCTTAATAATATATTCTTGCTTAAGAATATATTCTTTTCGGCTAGGAATAGTTACATCAAAAGTGGTCGAAATTACTTGTACTTTCAATCCAATACCAATTTTAAATTTTCCAGATATTTTGTTTTAAATCAGCATTTATTATAACATCTTTTAATTTTCCGTCATTAGTAATCTTTTTTTTTTTTCAAGTACCCTTAACTAAGCCATCACGTATTTGCAGGTTAAACCGCTGTTTTTAACGATTAACCTACGCTACATTGCGTACATAGTGTTATAACATAAAGAGAAATGAAAATAACATGAAGATAAATGAAGGATCTTACGCTTCACCGCCTGGAAACAACATCCATTCATCATGCACAGGATTTTAATCGCAGACTGAAAACAATGAACATCTCAAAGACGTACTCCTGGCGCTACCATTTTTTTTTTTTTTTTTTTTTTTTATCAGCATTAAAATAGTCAAATGTTTATTAGAAAAGTAAAATAAACACGTACTTTTAATTAAAATGAGAAACGCCTGATTTGTTTTTCTACCATGATTTGAAAGCTTTTTAAAAAAAGGTTTCAGATTTTAAATTACGTCCAAAGGGACGTTTTTTAACGTTTTGTGTGGAACCTTTATTTACTAAATATCATGTTCTTCGCACTTAACACCATAAAATTCAGTTCAACAGCAATATGGCATAATAGTTTTAAAAATGAGAATATATTTAGAATTTCCGATACACAGTTCCGCGCGCTTTAGATAAAAAGTTTTTTTTTTCCTTAGAGTGTTGCCATTGCTCGCTTTTAAATCGTTTGAATTTGTTCATCAAAAATTCGTTAAAGTTTTACGAAATATTCATAACACATAATCATAAAACAAATTCCAAATTCGGGCTTCCAGATGCAATATTCGGGTGGAAACGCACATTATTCAAAATTTGATTGCTTTAGGTGCCGTTGTTTTATCCCATTTGGACAAATATACATGCATTTATGCAGGTTCTTCATTATTTAATTTCTTTAAATATAATACAGAGCTGCAATATTTGGTGGCGACAGTTTGAAAAGTGATTCAGACTTTTAATGTTTCCAATGCAAAATCGCGAAACGAAAACAATAGTCCTTCAGGTACAATGCCTATTTGGACTAAAAAAGTTCCTTTCTTACTTTAAAAATGTAAGTAAAATCTACATGTCGAATTTACGTAGTGACGTCACTGCAACTTTTGCTGCTCAAGGTAGTCCCTGAATACTCCCTGGGGCGGTCTCTGAATTTGCCGCACCTGTTGATACAAAAGCTAATAATTTTAAGTCA
Organism: Stegodyphus mimosarum; assembly: GCA_000611955.2. Taxonomy (NCBI): domain Eukaryota; kingdom Metazoa; phylum Arthropoda; class Arachnida; order Araneae; family Eresidae; genus Stegodyphus; species Stegodyphus mimosarum. Next base: position 800,412 of record KK117669.1, read on the forward strand.
TAATAATTTTAAGTCATAATAAGCAAATAATTTTAAGCGTCAAAATGAAATTTTCAGAACAAAGTTCCAAATATTATAATAATATTGAGAACGTTTCTTATGATTGATATTAAGTTACTCTTTATGAGAAGAGTTATCTAAATAAAATTCATTTAAGAAATGTTAAGAACTATAAATAGTTATCTTGCCTTTAAAAGACAAACAGAAGGCAAATGAATCAAAACTCTAAGTTTATTTTTTAAAGAAAAAATTGAATTCTGACATTTTAAAATCATATTAACTGGGTTTTTTTTTGGTTGTTCATAAAACTCCAATGCCAATTTAGGTGATCTATTTGATTTCTCCAGTTGCTGTAATGTTGATAATATAGAAACGTTTTTTAAATGGAAAATAAACGTTTGTAGTTCTCAACAGGGCTTAATTTCTAAAAGTAGAAGTGCGGGAGCCATATGGAAGACCGTCAGAAAAGAGGAGCAAGAGTAAATAAGTACAATTTAAGTCATATAAATTATATAGTTAATGATTAGCAAATTTATTAATAATTATCTAGTTTATATTCATAATTAATATTTATTAATTGTTATTTATTCGATAATTATTATTTAATTAATAATTAATTTATTATTTATTAAAATAATTAAATAGTTAAAGATTAAAGTAATTAAATAATTAAAATTAAATAAAATGTAAAGAAATAAATTAAAATTTAATAGGCGATTTTTAATATAATTTTATTGCTAAAACTAATTCGAGATCAAATTTCTACTCAACTTGTTGTTCAGTTACATAAAAGAAGTGCCGGAGCCTTCTTATTTGGGACTCCGGTGTGCTTAGGCTAGAACTAGAATTTAGGCTTCAAACTAAGAAGTACCGGAGCCGGCGAAATTTAAGCTCTGGTTCTCGATACTTCTTAAATGATTTTTATTTAGAAAACTGTTCTCATAAGAGGTAACTTATAGCAATTGTAAGAAGGGTTCTCAGTAGTATTGTAATATTTCGAACTTTTTTCCGAAGATTGGAATTTTAGAATAAACTGCAAAAATTTCAAAGGATAAATTGCAAAAATTCCAAAAATATAGAAGGGGACAACCCCTTCTATATTTTTGTTTCGTTTTCTTTAGCAACAACGGAAGTAAAATTCTGTAATAGCGAGGAATAATTCGTTATCAAAGTCGACCTGATTAAAATTTCATTGATATTCGTAATTTACAGTCAAACGCTTTGAAGGGATAAAAAACATGTCATGAGTTGAAATCTCATGGTGATTCTTTGAATACTTCATCTGCAGAAAAAAAAAAAAAAAAAAAAAAAAATCCCCCTTAATTTAGTTTTTCAGAATCCCACTTTTCTTCACTACTTGCGTTCACTGTCCACATGATTGACTCCTACAAAATAATGGGCCGTGTAAAAAACGCCGCTCCCAAAGAAGCGCCGTCGGGGATGGGGTGCTCGTCTCTTGGTGTGCTGAATGTACGCAGCCACACAGACGTTTCCTGTTAGACTCCAGTGAAGAACGGAGAAAAGGGTATTTCTGTTATCAAAAATTAAATTTTTCAATACAATAGTAATAATCTTAAAAACATAGCACTTGATCTAAACGGAAAAAAAAAAAAAAATTGACTGCAATGCATAAACAATTGCGACTCCCCCTCCCCCTGAACGTTCATTCTTGAATCCCAGACTAACAAGCAGACATATTACTTTTTAATTATTTACTATTATACTATTATATATTTTTTGCATTATACTATTATTTAATTTCATTCTTCACACTTTGTGAGTAAAAAGTTTCAGTTAAATTTCATGTAAAAAGCGTTTCTCAGTTGCTTTCAAGTGCAATGTAATCTCTTTCACCTTCCCCTCCAAGGATTTTCCACTCGTTTAAGAAATGAAAGTTTGCATTGTTTTTTTAATCTTGAAACTGAGATTTGAATTCATTTTCTCCAATTATACAGCAGTTAGATCGCTTTACTTCTGCGATTAACAACTCGTTACCGAAAACTGAATACGATTTAATCATGCCATTAGCTACATCTCAAGTCCTTCAACTTAAAATCTATTCACTAGATGGCACTACATTCAGCGGATTAATTTCTTTTCAAAGGGATATGTTATTCAAATATATTCAATAGATGGCACCACAAACAGCGCATTAATTTTTTTGGAAACTAATATGTTATTACCTTCAGTTTGCGAATTATGGTTTAATATTCTGTTTATTAAAACAGTTAAACGTTGTTTGGCAAAGTAAAATAAACATGCACTTTTAATCAAACTCAGAAGCCTCTGATTTGTTTTTCTTCCGTGTTTTTTTAACGCCTAGAAGTTTTTTTTTTTTTTTTTTTTTTTTTTT
>KK117669.1:802818-841403 GCA_000611955.2 Stegodyphus mimosarum
TTTTTTTTTTTTTAATATTTATTATGGACACAATTTTCTATTTATATCCAATAAATCTAGGTAAAATCATATTCAATTTAAATACATGTTGCTAATATCTTCAGAACTTAAATTTCGCCATAGTTCACAGGAGGACGGCTCAGGTATTTATCGGTATTTGAAATAAATCATAATTTCAGCCGGAGCACGCTGAAGCATTAAATGAAGGGGAGGAGGCTCCGGCACTCTTTTTTATGGAAGGGAACCACGGTTTGAGCAGTAACTTATTCAAATTTTGTAAAATTTTACTTTAAAAGTAAATAAGCCATGAAAATTGATTCTAGCTTGTAAGGTTCTTACTGTAAACTAATCAGTTATTACGATTTTGATCTTTACTTTAACTTCTTCTTTCCGTATTTTCCACCAGAATGCTTGTAGAACACATTTCAAAATAGCTTAAGTGTGTTTAAGCTGATGGCTTTCGTATTTAAAGGCAGAGAGCTCCTGGTACTCATGTTTAAGCCTTGTTATGATTTTGCCAGCTTTAGCTAAACTTAATAATTACCAAATTTGCAAATCTCTCTCACACGCATTGATTAAGTTGACGCATTGATAAGTTAGTATTAAATTAACGCATTGATTAAGTTAGGTTGAGCCAACCTGTAGCTTAAGTTATTTGTCTCTGTGTAGTCTTAGACAACTTATCAACGTTTAAATTTTATTCGATTGTTAGCTTTTAATTTTCCTCGCCCCAAGTAGTGGTTATTTGCAGCAGAAAGTCGTGCCCCTTATATTCAAAATCCTGTTTAGTAAGAAGGCTGTTTAAATCGTTTCCAAGTCTTGCCATGATATTTTAGATATATCGATATTTCGCTGCCTGTCCAGGAAGGACTAAAGTTCCAGTATCAAACTGTGTAAAACCTTATAAACTTCTCAATACATACTTGTCTTTCCCTGAGAAACAAATCCTTTGATGGAAATTCAGACTTTTAAGAAAATTAAAGTTCCTACTAGAATAGAAGAGAAACACGCCAAATTCGCTGAAACAACCTTGTATTTGGCGTACATTTAACGCCAAATACAAGGTTGTTTCAGCGAATTTGATTCCTACTCACATGCCCCAAAACTCATTTTCCAGTTAAGTGCAATGAATTTATTCTAGCTTGTTTGAGAATACGGAAATTTGTCATTCACGAAAATACTGCGGTATTCACCTTGCTCGTACCATTTTATCCCTTGTTTCTGTACTGTATCTGGACACAGACCAAACCACTTGACCGACTTTAAGCCGGTCTTAAGACTAAAAGAACTGCACCTAGCCAGCCACAAACACCATTTAATTCGGTGTCGGCTGTTTCAGTAACTCGCGATTTACAAAAAACCGGAAACGGGAACCATTGTTTATGTTTCTAAATCCTCTCCAAGTCAAAACGGACTTAACATAGTGAAATACTAAGATAAACACCTCAAACACATTCAGTACTTGTGACTTCTCATGAAAAAGAGCACATAAGAATATTCAGAACCATGTGTCGAATTAAATACGAGGGATGAAAACGGTTACTTGTACAGAAACTTACGTTCATTCTGAGCTTATAGATCATTTCTAGAATTCGGAGGAAAGTTGTTTTTTTCGTTTCACATTGTGCTTTACAGCTATAATCATATCGGTAGGGAATCATGATTAGAAAGCGGTTGAATCTCGCTTCGTTTACTTACCTTCATTTCTCGTTTTCCGTACTCTCACGCAGTGTTTAGCATTTTCTCTCTTCTCATTAGAATCACTTTAATGGTTTTAACCCGTTTCATTGGTGTGATATGTTCAGAATCTAAAAACCGGCTCCGCTATTTCTTAGTTTCTGAGGGAAATTTAATTCCAATCGAAGCCCCAAATAAGACTAAGTCCGGTATTTTATTTTATTTTTAACTATCTATTATTAATAATTTGCTAATTTTTTTTCATTTCTTTATATGCTATTAAATTTTAATTATTTAATTATTTTAATTAATAAGAATTTTATCATTCTATTAGTTATTTTACATATTAATTTTTGTTCTTTTTGGACTTACTTCCAAACGGGCACTTCTAATTTTAGAAATTAAGCTCGGAATATCTCCGTTTGTTTTCAGTATAGTAACAATACGTTAGTGAATGGAGTTCATCATAAAATGGATCGTTAAATAATTAACTTAAGATGACTGTTTAAGCATTTAAATAACTCGTTAAATATTATGAAAACATTGTTTAAATTACTACGGCAGAAAGTGAACGAACCAGCTTTAGGAAAATTCAGTATAAATTAAATACTATAAGATTTCATCGAATTAGTTTTCAGAAGGAAATATACACTGAATTTCGCTTATAGAACTATGTTCAACACGAAAAATAAATTTTAATGACCAGTGTCGGCAATAAAACACCGAGATTTTGTTTCAACAGGGATCGTTGTTACGAGGAACGGCATACAAAAGCTTTTCAAGATTGTTTGAGCAGCTGCTTCTAATTCTCGAAATGGTTCAAAATGACTTTCCGTAATGTTTGTATTTCACAAAGCAGACCCGTGAGAATGTACACACTGAGAATTTCATCAGTTCAGAGGAAAACAGAATAAAGGAATAATAAAAGTGCCAAAATAATGCTAAACATTTGTAGATTGAAAACATCGAATTTTGAGTAACCCGCGCACACATTCTAATAGAGAGATATAATAAATTTTAGGATTTCTGCATTTTATTGAACGGCTGCCTCACTGTAATGCGAATATTAAAAAAAAAAAAAAAAGTCTGCGTTGAATGAAGAAAAATGATACATGTCTGCATTTTAAATAATAAACCTCGAAAACCATTTTTATGACTTTAAGTCAAATAGTACGTAACTAAACACAAAACAGAAAAATGTACAAACTGCGTTAAAAACAAAAATGAAAATGAAAGACCATCTGAAATCTTCAGGTTACAAACTAACATTTCAAACAGTTTTGCTATTTCAAAAAGATAAAAGATCGTTTAAAAACTTAAGAAATACAAAAATCGTGAGAATAACTAGAAATTTTAATTTGATCTTGATGGCATGCAAATTTTAAAGCTAAGCGCTTTCGGCAGATTTTTCGGTGCACAAAACTGAAAGTATACTTTTGGTCTCACTCAACAAAAAGACACTTAAGGGTAGAAACTGACTTAATTTGTTGTGGATGCTATGCTGAATCAATATATGGAATAATTTAATAACTTAAACAATAATTCCAGAATAGATTAAGCATAATTTAATTCGCAATAATAAAAGAAGACGCTACTTTGTTGTTGCGAAACTTAGTTTCTCTAGATTGGCAACAAATCTAGTATTCTGCCAAGTTTCAAATGTAAACAAATATGGCTGCTATGGCAAAAAAAAATTAGGTTTATCCGCACTTAAACAACTTTTAAATTGCTCATAATTCAACAACTATATAACATACAGGTTAACTAAAGGCTTAAAAACCTTAACTGAGAGATAAGAATAACATAATTCAATCATTTCTAAAGAAAAAAAAAAAAAGAGCACAATTTACAAACATAAGACTAAAAAGAAACCGAGCTCACTGAGCCGAGTAACAGAGTGGACATATATATACATATATTTATATACTTTTGGTGCGGCCGATCGCAACCAAAATAGGAGGTGCACATCTACATGTTATGGCAGTCCTATAGACAAAATTTCAACGTTCTGAGGCTACTCCTTTCTGAGTTATGCGAGGTACATACCTACGTACGTACGTACGCACAGACGCCACGAAAAAATCTCTTCAGAATCCATTTTAAATCAGTTTTATAATTATTTTTGGGGAAAAAAATCCTTTATTCTGCCCTTACGTACAGATGTCACGCAAAAACATTGTTAAATTGCATTCGATAGCGGTCAAAATGCATATTTTCGTTGAAATATGGTACCTGAAATTTTTCGCGATTACAATACTTAAAAATTAATATTATGCCATTATTTCATACCAAATTAAAGCTACATGGACATTTTCGCACTTCTGTAGCAAAAGAAAAGACTTGATTATTGAAGGCATAGCCGTGAGTTATTTTTACCTGGATCATTTGCGTACAAGGTTTACAGCAAATATTTCCATGAAAAGGCAATATATTTTAATTTGCCGAGACATGAAATTCACTTACTGAAATCAATAATCACCTTTTCGAAGAGTTTTAAAATCTAGAGTTAGATTTCCATAAAAAAACAACCTTTTTTTTTTTTTTTTTTCTTGCCGGAACAGAAATTCGCCTACTAAATTAATAAAAACTTCTTCAAGGTGTTAAAAAAAACTGGATATCCAATTTTCCTCAATTAAGCACTTCTTCGAGGTGTTTTAGAGTAGATTTCAAACTCAAATGCATGATTACTGAATGGCATATATATCGTTTACCTTCTTAACCACCAGTTAATTGTAATTTTTCAATTCTCTGGAGTTCAGCTTCAAATTTTCTCCGTAGGAATCCGGCCTTTATATTAAGAAAATCTATACGAAAGCGAATCATGCGACAGTTATTTCTCTGAATTCATTTGCGGACATTGAACAAGCATATACGGAAAGCATGATGAAATTAAAAAAAAAAAATTAGGATCTTCTAGGTGCTATTATTATTTCAAATTCCATCATAAACTTAGTATTCTGCATCAAAACATTTCACTTCTGGTAATTTTTTGTTTCTCCTTGGGATCAGAAATTGCGTGACAAAACGAAAAAAAAATTATACTAGCACCCTAAGCACGTAGGCATTATTACAAGAATTCGTCCGAAAACTTTGGCTGTGAAGGTTCGATGACCTGTTATTTAGACATAGCTGAAACAAAGATGGTAGCGAATTCGTAAAAGTCCTAGGCAGAAACTATAAAAATTAAGCAAAATGCTACAGAAACGTTACGAAAATAAATTATATGAATTACTCGATCTTATTAAATGAATTATTCGGTCTTATTATCTTCGATAAGCAGGACTAAATGTATTAAAATGTATTAAACAGATAAATGTATTAAAATTTAAAGATTATTAAAAAGTCGAAATTTCTTTAAATCGGAAATATTCGGTAAATAGGAACATTAATTTTAAGACATTTTCAATAAGTAGGACTGAATTTTACCCATAAGCAAATTATATTATAATGTTTATCGAGAAGTCGAATTTCTTTAACTTAATATTCGATAAATCGATTTTTTTTAGAATGATGCTGAATTTATTACATTTCTTTCTTAAAAGTCAAGTTTAAATAGTATCCCTGAAACATGCATGCCATGTTCCAATTTTGTTTTATGGAATCCTTAAATGCGAAATAATTTATAACGTTTTGTTTAACCGTTATTTGGAATACATCTTGGAATAACAAATACGGTTTGTTTCAAAAGAGAGTAGTTACATGTATAAGAAAGCTCTCGACTAACCGGGGTAGTTCCAAGTGGTATCGGGCACGAAGACGATATATCCATTTAGTTGATACATTCATTCGGCCGATAGGATTTACGACACGTTCTTTAACCGACACGTGCATTTAGCCGGCAAGTCGATTAAGTTCCTTTAGCCGACAAGTCGATTAAGTTCCTTTAGCCGACAAGTCGATTAAGTTCATTTAGCCGGCAAGTCGATTAAGTTCCTTTAGCCGACAAGTCGATTAAGTTCCTTTAGCCGACAAGTCGATTAAGTTCATTTAGCCGGCAAGTCGATTAAGCCGACAAGTCGACACTCCATTTAGATGGCAAAGCATTAGCTGACACGTGTGTTTGTCAAATGTTTAATCGACAGTGCATTCAGTTGGCATGCCCTTTCGTCGACGCGTCTGTTTAGCAGATAGGACATTTAGTCTACATGTTCAGTAAGCCGACAGGAAATTTAGTCAAAGAGCATTTAGCCAACACATCCATTTAAACGACAAGGCATCTAGCCGACATGTCCATTTGCCGGCACGTCCGGTCAGACAACAAGACATTTAGTCGACACGTTCGATCCGCCAGCAGGACATTGAGCTGACAGCACATTTAGCGAAACAATGCGATTACCTGAAGTAATTATACATCGCACACGGTAGCGTAGCTGTAGGCAGGCAAGCTTAGACAGTGCCTAAGCGCCTACGCGTTTTAAGGCATTGCCTAATCTTGCCTATTTTTTTTCTTGCCATTACTTTTTGTTCCTTTAATATCCAGAAAATAATAACAAAGTAATAATTTTTTTGCCAAATCCATTTTAATAGTTTATAACTACAGATTTAATTTTAACCATAAAGGGTTTTATATCTTACATGGATTATTTTAATTTTTAAATTCTTTCCTTTTAAATTCCTGTTTCCCACCTAGAGCTAACTCCCAGAAGGAGTTTTCAGTATCGCGTTTTATGTTAAGGAGGTGGAACCAGTATTTAATGGGAGGTTCAGTCACTTCCGTAGAGGAGCTCAGAAGTTCTCAGTACAGCGTGTTCTGCCTTCGGACCACGTCGTTGTTTTTTAAGCCTTACTACGTTCGGCCGTAGTCTTAAATACTGCGAAAAAAGAAAAAGAAAAAAAAAAAAAGGACAGTTCTATATCTCCCGTTCTACCGCGCCAATTGACGAAATTCAACTTGAGTTTTTCATGCCTCGAAAGCGCGACTTAGGATATGCATTGGATTTATCTATAGCATTGTTCTAATACAGATATTTTGGCAGAAAATCAGACTTTTTCTGAAATGACATGCCAATTTCTTACCATATTTCGATTCTACGACTCCAATTATGCCAAACTGCTAAGTTCTGTAAGAATCGAGTGAGTAGTTTTTAAAAAATTAGTTCTCAAAATTTTAGCTCGTCCATGTTAGTTGAATTTGGTGTATATTTATTAAAATCTCTTTTTTTATTAAATTTATTTGATTCTTCCTTTCATATTTCGAAATTTAGGTCCATTCCAAATAAAATTCGCCCATTTTTTATGATTTATTTTTTTAAATTTGTATTTTTAAATAATTTTTATCAATTTTTCGAAAACAATTTTGAATTATAACCTATAAAATTTTTACCATCATCTTAAAGTAGGTGTATTTCTAAGCATACCCGCAAGCAAAAAATTGGTTTTTTATTCAAAATTCCCTAAAATATGCTTGAATTTACATTTTGGCGCATTTTGAAATTTGGCGTATTTATTATAAACGATAATAACGAAAATGTGGTTTACTAACTCTGTTGAAATTAGTTGAAAGTATGAACGATGACTGAATGCTGCATAATGCAAAGCTTGTTGGTAGTTTTCTAGCTCTGATAGTAGCTGGCGTTGAGGTATTAGAGACTGGAAAAAATTAACTGTAAAAATTAAAATCCACAGTTCTTCCAAATTACTAGTGGAAGCCAATGCTGTGTATGAAGCACGGAAAAAAATATTTGACTATTGATAGAGACTTCGAAGAACATTTGATATGAGGCAAACTTTTGGAAATGGTTTTATAACGCTTATTTAACACTTTACTTCTGCTAACAAAAAGTACATTAGCTTTTCGTGGACACAGTGAAAACATAAATATTGGTTATAATGGCCATATTTAGCTCAGGCTAAATTATTAATAAATATAACAATGGTATGAAACAAGCTTTTGAAAAGCTTGTAGGCAATGTGCAATATTTGAGGCCTGCTTTACGAAATGAATTAATTCAATGTACTAGTCATAATTTAGAACAAATATTGGTGAACCAGATAAATGCAGCTTCCTTTTATTTTTTATTATTAGATACTACTCAAGATATATTGAAGAGGGCTAAATGAGTGCCGTCATATTGCAAGAAATGATAGTTCAAAACTCGTAAATTTTCCACAGAAACATTTTTCGAATTTTATGCTGCAAAAGATCATTATCCCGAAGGACTAGAGAATTCATTCGCAATTTGTAGAATGTAAAAAAAATTTCAATTAAAAAGTATTATGGACAAGCATATGGTCATCTCTTTTGTATTTTCTGTAGACAGTTTTATTTTACTCGTATATTGATGGTTTGTGATATTAATTTATTAATCGTTTCGCGATAAACAAATTTAACTTTTGCTTAGACAGGGTTCGGTCAATCCACCACCCGTTAATTTGGAATCGACAGTAATTCAGATTACCTTCATGAATAACTTTAATCTGAAATATTTAAGCAATATTCGGAGTAAATGAGTAGTCATAAAAATGAATAATTTAAATAACTATTTTTCATAGATGTTCCCATTTTGAAACATTAGTTGGTGAAAATTAACATAAAATACATGCCACAGCACACAGTTTGCTTGCACCAGGTGTTCTTAAGAGGAACGGAATATAATAATAAAAAGGTGTAGTAGATTTTCCCCAGTACGGATATTGTTCTATTGTAAACAACAGAACAGATGGCACTGCGCTTCTCATTCTCATGCGAGTGCATCCCCCAAGTCAGAGACCTTCACTTGCTACACTGTTGACAAAACTCCGCAACTTTTTTCAAGTGCACTTTGATTTTGAAAACAAGTATTTTAAACACTCCTGCAGCAAATAAAGAGAGTGCGATCATATGACAGAAAATTTAAGGCAACAGATCTTTGCGATTAAGTTTTTTTCTTCGGTTATTAAAAAAATGATATGGACACTACATGACTTCCTTGTACGGCCTATTGATACACATTTTTTTTTGCTGCATTTCATTTAAATTTATTTCCTTGAATTATTCTACCTTAATTAACCGATCTTTCAAGGCAAGTTGAAAATGACATCAAAAATTGCAAATTTTAAAATTAAATATCCCGGTCAATTTTTATGCTATGGGAGTCAAACTTCTAATAATTTTATTTTTCTATAACGAGTATTAAAAACTTTCCCAAAAGTAAGTATAGAAACCGAAAGACTGCATTAAAAATTAAATTTCGCTATTTATCCACAATTAATTTTTTTTTAAATTTAGCATTGCAAAAACATGAACATTTTCGTCTTTTAAAACACTTTCCTAACTAGAATTATATGACTACGACCAACGACAGCGAAATAAAGGCCGTGATGGACTTTTAACCCAAGTAAGGGTGTATATATATACGTTTGGTATTACCGATTGCAATAAAAAGAAAGTTGCGTAACTATAACAGTCCGATATACAAAATTTTAACGCTCTACGGCTAATCTTTTTTGAGTTATGCCAGATACCTACACATGCATACATATAAACGTACGTACAGAAGTCACGAAAAAGTCCCTTTTGAATTCATTTTACAATTCGCTTTGTAAAAAGTCCTCTATTCTGTCCGTACGTACAGACATCACGCAAAAAAATCGTCCATATGGATATGGAAAAGGATAAAAATGGTTATTTCCGTTGAAATATAACATCCGAAATTTTTCGTGATTACAATATTTCCTTCATTTCGCACAAGGAAGTAAAAAGGGTGGCTAATTATTTCCTCTAGTATACGCGGTAAAAATAAATAAATAAATAGAGACAATCTGAAAGGTTTCAGATCTTAAATTACGTCCAAAGGGGCGTTTTTTTTAACATTTTGTGTGTTACCTTTATTTATTAAATACCTGTTCTTCGCACTTAAACCATAAAATTCAACTAAAGCAAAATAATTTTAAATTCAGCTAATATTTATCTCAGGCTAAATTATTAATAAATATGACAATGATATGAAACAAGCTTTTGAAAAGCTTGTAGGCAAAGTGTAGTATTTGAGGCCTGCTTTACGAAATGAATTAATTCAATGTACTAGTCATAATTTAGAACAAATATTGGTGAACCATATAAATGCAGCTTCTAATAATAACAAATTTTATTTGTTATTATTAGACCTACTCAAGATATATCGAAGAGGGCTAAATGAGTGCCTTCATATTGCAAGAAATGATAATTCAGAACTCGTAAATTTTCCAGAGAAACATTTTTCGAATTTCATGCTGCAACATACTTTTCTAACAACATTTCGAACATACTTTCCTCTACACACACAGCCTCACGCGCTGGAGATAAAAATGTTTTTTTCTGTACAACGTTGTCATTGCTCGCTTTGAAATACCTGAGTTTGTTAACCAAAAATTCGTTAAAGTTTTACAAAATACGAAATCGATAATAAAACAAATTCCGAATTTCAAATTTGGGCTTTCAGATGCCTATATTCGCAGTAGGATTACGTCATTTAAAATTCGATGGCTCTAGGTACCGTCGTTTTATCACAATGTGAGAAACATACATACATTTATGCACTTTCTTCATTATTTAATTTCTTTAAATATGTTACAGGGCTCCAATATTTGGTGGCAACAGTTTGAAAAGTGAACCGACATTTAATATCTCTGACGCAAAATCGCAAAACGAAAACAATAGTCCTTCAGGGACAAAGCCTCTTTGGACTAAAAAAAAATGGAAATTTAAAGTCGATTTGAATCATGTACATCCTTTTAAAATGATTATTGAATCAAGTAAACATTATTCTGACATATACATTACTTCAACTATTGATAGCTGTTATAGCAGGATATTTTTAAAAATAATCACCAATATGCAAAAATGATATTTTGCAATTTTTCATTCGTTTTACAAAAATTCGAAGCTACAGTAAAAGTCCACAGTTTCAAAAGGACGTAAGTTTAACGCTGAAAAGACTACCGTCCCCAGTTTTTAGCCGAAACTGCCATAAGCTCACTCAGTTTTGGGGACTTTGTGGTATTAATTTCAATCACTAAACATTCCATGTGCGCGGAACATGTTACGTGAAAAATGTCGTTGCGATTTTAAAATTCCAGCCACACGTTGGGAAGCATATCTGGTGTGATGGAGCTGAGAGCAGTGATGATGCGCTTTTGATGGTCATTCAATGTTTCTGGTAGTGGAAGTTTTTGGTACGCCATAAATTCCCCCATAAAGAAGTCCCGAAGAGCCAATTTCGGTAATTTTAGAGGCCACTTGTAAATAATTTGATCACTGGGTCCAGCATGGCCTAGGCTTCGGTTTGATAAATTCCCGTTTAGAAACGTGCATACAACATGACGTCACTATAGCTACTTGCTACTTCTGTAAAATGTAGGCATCTTTCTCTTCAGTAATTGTTTGTGGAAAAGTCACGTTCTGCATGCAGAATAACATGCATAGTAACTGAGAACAGTTCCTGATATTCTGACATGGTGATTGTTCATTTTTACTTCCTTTAGAAATCGCGAAAAATTTCGGGTATCACATTTCAACAGAAGTATCAATTTTGACCGTTCTCGAACAAATTGGACGATTTTTTTTTTTTTTTTATTTTTTTTTTTTTTTTTTTTTGCGTGATCGTACGTACGGGCAGAATAGAGGATTCTTGTTTCTAAAACGAATTGTAAACTGGATTTAAAATGGATTCAAGAGGGATTTTATCGTGACGTTTGTATTTCGCATAACTCGCTTTAGAACACTGAAATTTTGTATATGAGACTGTTATAAGATGCAGTTGTGCACCTCCTTTTTTTATTGCAATCGGCAAAGTATGCAGTATCAAACGTATACATTGGTATGAATTTTGTACGCATATGAGAAGCTTTAAAGAAATTATTTTTTTCTGTATAATGTAATATAAAAATCTAAAGAGGCAATTTTTTGATGAAAAAGCAAGAATACAGGGGCAAGTCTATTTAACATCGAGTAAATAGCTACGTCTCTGAACTGGCGAGATATAGCCAAGCTAGTGATGGTTTTTGTAACTAAATCGCCAAAAGTCACCAAACTTGGCGACCGTTTGGTGGCATTTTGGTCCGGTCGCTGTATAACTGTAATGAGTATAGTAATCGAATAACTGTAATTAATCTATATGCATCTGTAACCGTATGCGACCCTCATATGCATTCCAGTAATTTCGAGAAGTACTACAGATATGTCGGTGGGAGGGGGACGTTAAAAACATTTATTTTGGAAAAATAACTAAATCTAATTCTTAATGCGGTTTCCTGGTTCCTATATTTGTGTAAGTTTTATAATCGTTAGGAAAAAATAAATTTTTGTCCCGTAGGACAAAAATTGACCGGGATGTTTAATTTCAAAATGTGCAGTTTTTGATGTCATTTTCAATTTACCTTGAGAGATCGAATAATTAAGTTGGAATAATTCGAGGAAATAAATTTAAATAAAGTGCAGTAAAAAAAATTGTATAAATTAATGGGCCGGAAAAGGAAGTCACGTGGTTTCCACAACCGATTTTGTCTTTTAAGTTTAAGGTCGCATCATCACTGAAAATGATCTTCGTCCGGTGGGTTTATCGTCCTCAGTTTAAGTCTGTATAATTTCGCAAAACTCACAGAGCTTTACTTCGCCTTGCAGGAAATACTTCTAAATCAGTTGATGAACTGCATACACTCACATAAAATTTTGCTTTGAGTCTGGCACCTGCAATTCTCTGCCAGCCTTAAGTATTGATTCCGTGGGGCTGCGCACAAAGGCCACCCTCATTCGATTCATAGCTTCATTCAAGATGGAAGGTTGGCCAGAATGTTCTCTTCTTCTATCATAGATGAAACTTGTCTGACAAATTTTTTATGTCACTTCGAAATGGATTTGTGTGTAGGTAATTAATGTCAAAGTTTCGTACAAACGCATGCTGCAAGTTTAACTTCTAATTTCTAAAGGCTTTTCTAAAGCAGCTGTGTTGCTTTCAGATGAACATCATTTTTTGCCGTTACTGCCCTCTAGCAGTGGGAATTTTACGCTTCTTAAAAAAGGGGGGGGGAAACTTGAATTTCCTTAGCCGTGGATATCACATTTATAAACTTACCGAAGCAAATTTTTATTTTCTGACGTCTTGAAATCCAGGATTGTTTTTGTTCTGACCGTGTATATATTAAGGTATTTCTTCTGCCTTTCATTCTTCAACAGCAGTATACAGTTGTCATTTTCCTTGTGGATGTAATTTGCATTACAAGGCAGTTCCCAAGTTAAAAGAAAAATCTACTAATTTTTTTTCTGAGATTTCTTGAATTTTAGTTCCGTGCTCAATAATTAATACATTCTAATACAAAACTGAAAGTTACGTTGACAAGGGATCATCATTATCTACATGAATGTCAAATCACTTGTGAGTGCAATCTCCATTATTGTTTTGCTATCACACAACGTATCTCTTTCGCAATTGCTAGAATATTCCATAGGCAGTTTTCCCTTTCCTTCATGTAAAAACTGTAAACATGGCCATTAGAAGTGCAATACCGTAAGGCCAAATGATATTTATATCACACATATCTTAAACAATGTAAGGATGAAGTTATTGATATTTTAGGTTTTTCGGGTTCGTAAAATGTGCACAGATCAAAATCGTGAGTAACCTTCTATTATTATTTAAAGTTTTCAACACAAAATGCCAAAACGAAATTAATAACCCTTTTGGGCTCAGAAAAAAATTAGCATTTTCGGCCAATTAGCTACTACAGGTTTTTGTTACAAACAAACAAACAAATCCTACGTAATATGCTATGTTTTTTATCATGTCCCGTGTTGAGTATTTTGCGTCATTCCGTTACGTAACTTTGGAGGACTACAAGTCATTTGGAAAATTGTATAGCATACTTATTATAAGGGGCGTTCAAATGAAGTGATTCGAGGTGTGTATCCATGAGATGTGTAGGGACAGAAATGAGACAGATACACGGATAAAAATAGCAATATTTAATGATTGAAATGCATACAATGTTTTGTTAAAAATCATCCATTGTGTTAAGGCAGGCTCCCCATTGCTCGAGAAGGTTACGAATTCCGTCGGCGAAGAACGATACCGGTTGATCATAGAACCAGTTCATAATTGCAGCCTTTACGTCCGTGTCAGACTGAAAGCGTTGACTCTTTAGGCTTTTCTTCAGTGGTCCAAAAATGTGATAATCGCAAGGCGAAAGATCTGGACTATAAGTTGGATGTTGCAAGACTTCCCACTTTTTACGGGCCAATGCCTCGACACACACCCGGACGACATGCGGCCTTGCATTATCCTGCAGAAGGATGACACCCGACGACAGCATACTTGGACATTTATTTTTGATAGCCTTATGCAGCTTATCAAGCGTTTCGGTGTACCGTTGGGCATGATGGAGACGTGTTGCTCCTTAAACTCCAGTAATAAGGGACCCTGAATGTCGAAAAATGCCTTCAACATCACCTTTCCAACTGGGCGCTGAGTTTTGAATTTTTTGGGTCTAAGCGAGTCGGGATGTTTCCATTGCATGCTGACGGACTTCCCTTCCGGTTGGAAGTGGTGACACCAGGTTTCATCCCCTGTCACTATGTGTTGCAGAAAGTCGTCGCCGTCAGCCGTGTAGCGCACCAAATGCTGTAAACTGAGGTCCATTCGATGTTTCTTGTGGTGTCAGACAATATGCGGAGTGCCCATTGGGAACAAACTTTTCGATACTTCAGAATGTTGCTGACAATATTGTGGACAGCACCGATGGAAATGTTCAACTCATTTGCAACGTTACGAATGTTTCGATGTCGACTTGCCTTATTGCCGTGCAATGTCCGTAATCAGCTTATCTGTCACAACCTTGTGCGCCTGACTGGGTTGCGGCAAATCCATTGTCTCCTGGCGACCTTCGCTAAACATTCTCGTCCACCTCGTCACCGTGAACGTCAACACACACGTGTCTCCGTAGACAGCCACCATTCTTTGAAGAATGTCCGCCGACTTACACCCTTCCAGTATTAAAAACTTAATTACAGCTCGCTGATCCGTTTTCGACGCAGTTGCATCCAAATCAGCCAATGAATGTCACGTCCGTACAACTGAAGTTAGCACACTATCCTTCCGCATGCGTAGTACATACAGCTGCAATATCGCGTTTGTTTCATGAAAACCCGGTGCAAACTTTTCGCAACGGCTCAATTCTGCCTTCGCTTTACAGCGACACTCCGTTCCCACAGTTACTGTGATGGTGTTTGGTTACTGTGACGGTGTTTGGTTACTGTGTACCACAGTTACTGTGATGGCCATTGCTTACGATACACGGTCACACCCCAATATTGATCCATGGCACAATGACAGGCCAGCGGTAAGTCCATGACATTCTTCAGCTACATGTGTTGCCACTCATGGCAGGGCTCCCAGAAGCCTCTTTTCAACAAGACAATGCTCGCCACACACAGCACGGATCTCGCAAGACTGCCTCCGCCACATTACCTGGCCTGCTCGATCCCAGACTTGTCACCAATCGAGCACATCTAGCATCATTTGGGACGGGAAGTTGGATAGACTACGAGATTAACCGAAGTAGAGGCGCGTTTACAGCAATTGTGGAACGAGATGTCTCAGGACACCATACGGAACTTGTATGCCTCAATGCCCTATCGTATCGCAACGTGCATTCGCACTGGAGGTGGTCCAACAGAGTACTAAAACTTCCGTTCATGTGTACTTTTTCTGCAATAAATGATGCTTTTTTTCTATATGAAAGTAAAATTTCGTTTCATTCTGACACTCTGACTTTTTGGTGAGCGAATTTTTATTGCAATGAGTGTATATTACAAACAGTACTTGGCGGTCTAACATGCTCTTCTATATCACAGTACTCGAGCAACAATCACTGTTGCACATCTACTAGTAACCCATTTTATCACACAACGGCCTTGTATACTCAGATATGTTATGTTTGCCTGCCCGTGGATGCAAGTATTGCGGATGCGTGTGCCACATTATATGCCGTTCTGCAGGTAAATGGAATTGTTGTAGTTTATGTGATTACGGCAAAGTCTCAAGGGTTAAGGAAGAGGAGTCTCAAGGGTTAAAGTACTAAGGAAAAGGATACCTTCGTAGAGGACATTCTAAGGGAAACTGGCTCGTATACACTTTACACATGGGGAAAACCACGAAAACGCTCATGCAGCGAGCCCTCCCACGGGATTCGAACCTCAGGCGGATCTACAAGTGTTCGCCAACTTTACTGCTCAGCCGCTGGTGGGCCAGGACCTGTTGTTTTGTTTGCATGCTTGATAACCCCTGAAAGTTTTGTAGCAATTGTCATCGGGGGTTTGGATAGCTTTTCTCGTTGGTAATTTCGGAATCACTTAGTGCAGCGTAAACTATTTACTCAATTAAGGCTGCAGTTTACTTTGTGACAGAGGTTACCAATATTTTTGGTAAGTTTTAATCGTGTTTCTAATTATATATATATATTATATACTTCCAAAGCATAATAATAAAAATATTCCAGAGTCATTCAGAAACAGGAATTTATCAGCTATTTATTGAACAGAATGAAATAACTCATATATTGGTTTTCTATATAATCACCTGCCATGGCAATACACTTTCTCGAGTCGCCTAGAAAATTTCTTTATTCTAGAAGTCTTTCAATTGCATGTTAATTCATTCCTTACACAAAGCTAATAATGTGCTCATTGGATATGAATTTCTTTGCTGTTGCATGCTTGTTCATTTTGATTCTAGAATGAAGGAGGGTACTTACATTTCATCAAAGGTTATTAAATATTATATATAGAAACTTGTTTCTATCCTTTTCACAATGATGCCAAATTTGTGTAATTATAAGCAATCTTTGATTTTAGGCATTAAAAGACAGAAGAACCCACATAGTGCACACATAGTTAAATCTAAAACAATGTTTAACTAATGTTTTCACACTACCATCAGAAATTTCTTATATCAATCATAAACTGATACTTACTGCCAAATTGATTCCAAAGTCTCAAATAAATTGGAGATGAGAAAAGATACTTTTATTCCAATAAAAATCTACTGATTACACTACTGACACTGTATCAGCATTATTATAAATTTCCTGCTTTGTCATACTGATTACAACTAACAGGGATGACAGAAGGAAAAATTAGCACTACTAAACTAAGTTCAATTATATAGTATATGCTTGCTTTCTCAATGAAGATCACACTAGGCACTCTGTGTGAATGAACCATGAAATTTATATTTGATTGTTCTCAGAAAATGTAAATAATTTCTAGTCATATGAAAAATATCAAATGTGTTTTATTTTTTAAAGTGTCTAATTTTCAGCTTAAATTTAAAATAAAATATGGTGTTTTTAACCTATTAAACCAGCCAAAAGATGCATAAATAACAAGACTATTCTTACTTTAGAATGGTATTAATGAAGCGTTAGTATAATTAAGTATAGCATGAGAAACAGAATATCTTGTGATTAACAAACTTGCAGGGTACTTTACAATTATATATTTATATAGATATTTTTGGCTCTGTAGTTTTATTTAACAATACAATAGAGTATTTTAGTCTATTAATTCAAAATACGGGGATAACATAAGTATTTTATTATATAGTATGCTTTATTTTAAATTATGATTCTGTTTTTGTTTTTCTTATTTTTACACTTTTTTTTTCTTTCTTTTGAATGCGGGGTGGATTCAATCTTCCATCAGAATGGCTCAGTATATAACAAATAATGACAGTTACTTGTTATGCACACATGATAGTTAAAAGTGTGGTGGCAAATCCATGTTTTCTGCAGTATGTAACTATAAAAATCAACATAAAAGATATTGGAATTTCACAAAAATATTTATTATATAAATCAGAGTAACAAGGCAGATGCTTAATAAAGGCTTTTCACAAACAATGCTAATCAGAGGAACAAAATTTGTATTTCACTTTTACATTGCCATATCATAATTACATTCAGATCATACAAAAATATATAGATACATAAACTTGTAAACAAACAGATAAATGGCAGCTTTCATTGCATTTATAGTTAACATACACATGAACAAAAATATCATTTATTCATATATATCACACTTATATTATCCATAATAAAAGGCAGCAATATAGATTATAGCAAAAATATAACTGTGCAACTTAATGATCCTTCAAAATGTGATTAAGAAAACTGGATTAAACTTTTGTTTACTGGCTTCTGATTTAAGGCACAGTACTAAATAATTTCAACTGTGTATAAGCTCACAAATGGGCACTGATGTTTATACCTAAGGACACAGAGAACTGTATACAAAAAAGTGAGAAAGAATAACTTTAGACAAATATTAACTAAAATATTACTCCTGTTCTTTACACTTATAAGTAATTTACATTTATCCTGAAAGCCATGACATATGTTAATACTTTAATTTGAATTTTTAATTTTAAAAACATTTTTAAAACTACGCTGAAAAATTTCCTCCTCAAAAAGAAAAACAGTCCATAATAATTTGTTCATTACTTCCATGAAAAATAGAATGACTGAAAATAAAATCAATGTATTATCAAATGAAGAAATCCTTAACAGATTACTGAAAATGAAACCTTATTAAGAAAACTACATTTTATAATAATATTACAAAACAGAACAGGAACAACATTTTTGGAGATAATCAACAAGATACACTTTATATTCAAAACACGTCTATGAAAAATTCAAATCTAACAATCATGGCTGAAAACAAAACATTGCATTCACTTACTTATATTTCAGAAAGACTACATGAAAACAAAAACAGCATATAATATTAAAATCAAATGAAGAAATACTTATCAGACTATGGAAAATGTGAAACTGAAATCTTATCAGGTAAGCTACACTTAATTATTACAAAATAGAACAGCAACAACACTTCTGGGGATAATCAACAAAGTACACTTTACGTTCAAATCCATAAACATAAAATATTCCATTTGTACTTTTCCACTGAAACCTGACTTCTCCTATAGGAATCATACGAAGCACTTGCCTCTGAAATGAAAGAATTTTCATCATCAGCTTATTTAAGTAGTAATTACTTTTTTATGGATTATTGTTTTACTGTGATACACCATTTATAAAATTTTGATCAAAATATTAAAAGAAAATATATTTTCATGAAAAAGGTAAATTACATTCATAAACTGACAAATTTATATAATTTAACCCATATTTAGCTAAAAATAATTGAGCACTGATCAGATAAACAGATCAATAAGCAGAATATCTACATAAGCAGGCAACTGGAATTAAATAAATCAAAACATTTATTATAAGGGTTTATTTTAATTAAATTACAAACCTTTACAAAATAAAAGGTAACACATATTACTTAACATAAATACATTTTTGGGGGGCTTCATAAAATGTCAAGTTGACACTCATCATGTCAGATTACTTAAATCACATTTTAATACCATATGTCACAAAAGGTTCCTCAAGCCTTTCACATTAAAAAAAAATAATAATCTTTCTTAACAAATGGAATAATTCTAATAGCTTAGCTTTTTCAAGTTTCACTGCACACATTTTTTTTGCTCGAGTATTGGCTCTACACTTATTTTCTTTTCGCGTCACCCACCAATTTCCTATATACTTGATTGTTACTAAAAACCTGCAAAATATTTTTCTTCTGAAAATTACCATCTTGTGTCAAACTGTCCTTAAAATTGACAGAATTTTGTTTAAATTCTGTGATAATGTCAAGTTGTTTCACTTCCCCCTAATTTTACAATAACATATTTCTCTCCAAATTAGAACCCCTCCCCCCCCAAAAAAACTGAAAGCTTTCAGATTTTATATTAAGCCCAGCATATCTTTAGAATTTCTGATACACAGTCTTGTGTGCTGGAGATAAAAAAAAATTTTTTTTTCTTTCTGTACAGTATTGCCATTACTTGCTTTGAAATCGTTGAGTTTGTTAATCAAAATTCCGTTTAAGTTTTACAAAATATGAAATAGATGATAAAACAAATTCCAAATCTGGACTTCCAGATGCCCGTATTCGAGTGGAAACATACATTATTCAAAATTTGATGGCTCTAGGTACCGTTGTTTTACCACAATGCAAGGAAACATATATTTATGCAGATTCTTCACTATTTAATTTCTTTAAATATAATACACGGCTGTAATATTTTTAGGCAACAGTTTGAAAAGTGAACCAACATTTATCATGAATCAACACAAAATGCCAAAACAAAAGCTAACGCACTTTGCCCTAAAAATACAATTTTGCTGTAGTTAAGCATCTATTTTGCATTTAATTTCAAATAAAAACTTTCAGGCACGCACTATTAAACTGAAAGAGAAAGAAAGACAACCAAAACAGCTTCTGAGACTGAAAAATCCTATAAATAGAAATTTACTTCAGTACAAAAAACACTAATCAACAAAAAAGAACTTTTTAATCATTGTAAATGGAACGTAATGTAATTTCTAAGATTTAAATGCAAAATTTTACATTACATCAGTGATTCTCAAACTGGGCACTGTCTTCCTGAGTAATTTATAAGAGCCTCATGTAATACTCTAATATTTTCTTAGAAGTAATACTTAGTTCATATGATTTTGAAGATTAAATCATAAATATAGTAGTGCTACATAAGCAGCCAACTAGTTATGTAGCACTACTATATTGATGACTTAAAACACATCAAATACAAACTACTGCTTTTGAAAAGCAGCTACCTGTTTATCAATTAGTTTTAATATTACTTTAAAAGACATAATGTCAATAATCCACATGGAGTTAACTTTGGTAAATCCTCCGCCTGAGTTTACATCTGTAAAAAATATTTCAAGCAAAAGTCATACTTGTGCAAAGCTGGATTTTCAGCTGCCTTTGCTGGCACAAAAAGAAAATATTGGGTGGAAAATTAAATGCATAACAGGAAATGAGGTGGCTATTTTAAATTTTTGATTACAAAATTTTAAAAGCTGTGTGACGATCGTGATTCATTTATTATTCAAAATGATTACTCAAAATATGCACTTATTTACTACATTTTCTATAAACTGTTTTTGAATTTGAAATATATTTATTTTTAACTGGCTTGAAAATTACATTAAAGGAGGTAATGTCAGTAGTCGACATGGATTTAGTTCCATGTGGACTTAAAGATAATCTCCTTTAAAGTACCCAATTATCATTGCATAAGCTGTACGCTATAATACTTAACCCTCTTGCTGCATATCCCGCAATTTCCATGGGCAATGTAGAAGTAGCAAAATTTGCACAACCCGCAGCACTCTCTTCCCGTTCATGGTTTCATTTATGCTTTTCTCTGATGTTTAATTATTTATTCAGATCTGAGTAAAATGGTATTAGTTGTCCATATTTCTACGAAATATACAAATACTTTTCACATCATTTTGCAAGCTATTTTCAAAGCTAAAAATTGTCTGCAGTTCAACTCTCAATCACATGAGACTAACTGCTCGATATTTTGCTAGATATATGTCCCCCATTTCCATCATTTCTAATAAATATTTTGTAAATATTTGGCGTGTTTTCATTAATATACACGTTTTATCATTATATTTTATAATATAAATCATAATTCAAACAAGATTAATTTTCAAAATTTTTCTTTTATATCATGATTCTTCAGTTTAAATTTTCTGAAAACTGTTTTTTATGATCTAATTTTATACTGGACAAAAAAAAAAAAAAAAAAAAAAAAAAAAAAAAAACACCTTTTACAAAAATATTTGTATATTTTAACTCTAAAATATATATAGATTTGAAATATGTAATTAAAAATTATGCAATTTTTGAACCTATTTTAATAAAAAATTTACGCAGTGAGAGGGTTAAGCAGACATGTTCTGACTTTGTTACCGTGGAAAAATTCTGACATATTAAGTGTGCCATAAAATGAAAATATTTGAGTACCAATGCATTACACAGTATTACGGAATACTGGTTAGACAATTATGATTACTGTGAATGAGATTTTCATTCATGTGCATATTCTAGAGTACTGCAATACAGCATTCAACAACAGTTCCTTAATGCAGATTCATTTCAGAATCCCCAATGCTGTTCTTCCAAGAACCTTTCAACTATATTTATTTGAACAGTCCATTACATACTGTTTTTTTCTTTAAAGGAAGCTTAACTAAATATTATTGTATACTGATTACCTGAACTAAAATTATCAAACTAAAGACAGATTTCTATGAGTCTAAATATTGAACATCTAAAACATGGAAATTATTGGCCAGATTCTCATATTCAAATCTGATAATACACATGTGATAAAAGAATCCACTAAAAATTATAGTAATGCATAGTGTAGCAAACAAGTAATTTTCCAATTAAGTATGCCGCATCAGTTAGTTATGGCAAATGAAAAACTGAGATTATAATTGAAAATTATAATTCAGATTCTAACAGTAGAAATCAGAAATAGGAAGTTGACAATAAATATGTCAGCAAGACATGTAAAGTAAATATATCATGACATCCACACAAGAAAACCTCGATTTCTGTACTATCATACAGTTCAAGCTTGCAGTAAATAAATAAACATGAGAGATATTAACTTGCAGATATCAGTATATGCCATCAGATGGATATAATAGATGAAAATAATACATGAATGGATGGAAGGTACTCTTGGTATAACAAAGGTTAAATTTAAACAAACAAAACAAAAAACCTTAGATTGATGAAGATTTTGAATAATGATCTATGTCTAATTGCCCTAGAAACGGATAAAAGAGTTTTATTCAAAATCTATGCCAATTTAAGACTGCTTTTAAATTATCCACTGGCATACTTGTCAAATTACTATGATAGTTAGTCACTCATAATTCATAATCATATTTTGTTTAATAATAATGAAAATAAATTTCAAAAAATTTTAATATCTTTGAATTAATAATAATTAATAATAATAATCTTTATCTCATATCATCATCATCATCTTATTCAATACCTAATCTCAAATAATCTTTATTTTCATAAAGAGTTTTCCTTTTTTTCATTCTGATGTACAGACAAGTCATACTTATTTGGGTGGGAGCTGATAAAGCTTTAAGAAAAGAAAAGAAAACAAAAAGAGCTATTATTTGAGCATATGGATTAGTTGAGTAAACATGATATTTCTTGGAAATATACCTCCTCATCACATTAAATGCATTTAATCTATTGGGGGGGGCAGAAGGAGAAGACAGATGAGAGTGGAGAAAGTGTAAAAACTAGCTACTCAGGTCCCAAAAATCTAATGCAATGGTCTCAACTCAAACTGCATGCAGGCCAAGTCCACAATCTGAAAACAGCAGATGGGTCAGATTTTTCCTCTTTTTCTTTCTTTTTTAACAGAAAATTTGTTTACTAAATTTTATCAAACAACAATAATAATATCACAAAGGGGAAACTACAAATTTATATTTATTTTCTGTCTGAAATTTACAGTTTGGTACCTGCAAGACATTTTTGTTGGTTTCACTGTGTAATTAAAATATACTGACAGCTAAATATAAATTTATAAGAAAGGCATTCCTTTTCTAACATGCTTAATTAATTATTAGTAACTTAATTTAAACTAAAAATAAACAAATTATGAAAACTTTCCAACTAGGACAGAGCTTGAAAATAAATGACAACATTGAATTTTTTTTCAGTGCATAAAAATACATATGTTTCTATGTAAAAAATTACAAAATGTTTTATTTCTTACTATAATTTGATGACTATTCAATTACTTGAAGTTTGTAGATTTCAAAAGTGTGTGTGTGTGTGAGGGAGAACTGTTGACATAAAAAAAAAAAAAAAAAAAAAAAAAAAAAAAAAAAAAAAAAAAACCCACTTTTGACATATATTCCCAAACATAAATACATTTCCAAACAAAGAGATTATTCTTAGCGCAAAATTTATTACTTAGCCTACTTATTTTTTTACATGACCAAATAAAAGCCAATAAAATCTGCACCTTTAAATCTGTGAATAATATTTATATCACACTGTTAGTTAATTAGCTCCATTTACAGATTTTTCTGGTGAGCTATCATGTTTGCTTTTAATGGTTAAAAAAAAAAAAAAAAAAAAAAAAAAAAAACTTTAAATTACTACAATTTTGAAATCTTCGCAACAAATGCATCACTGAAATATATTCATGTGGCACAAAAAAATTGCTTTGGGAGGTGCAAATGGCCCATGGACCACCTACCAGTTTAAGACCACTGATCTAATGGACATTTAAAATATATTTACAAAGTACAGGTATTCACTGTGACTATATATTAAGCAATATTTATCAAAACAGATTTGGGTGCAGGGTTGCCACTCAAATAGGAGAATGAAATTCCCTGACTTTTCCAGGTTTTCCAGGCGTGTTTTAAGAAAATTTTAGTCTATCCGCGTAATGCACTTTGGCTGTGCTAAGAGGTAAATTAATTATGGTACCAATTGAAAATACAAAATTTGCCAATTACATATGACTTAAATATTATCCCCAAAGATTACTATTATAACTATAATAGGAGTTGTTTTCACTGGAGAATTGAGATCAGAATCTGGTCAATGTGGATAAAATTTTTTTTTTCCTGACATTTTGCAGCTAAACGAAAGAAAGAAATCTAATTAATGATATTTTAAAATAAATTCAGGTATTTTATATTTATTTAGCTGTATACATAAGCAAAAAAATATGTGGATTGAATTTCGTGATGTTATGTCATCATACTGCTAAAATTAGTTTCAGGATTATGCCAGAGAAAATTTCCTGAAATTTGAAAGTATTATTTACTAATAATAAATAAATTTAAGGGGAAGAAGCAACATTAAATGATATGAATAACATTAAAATAATTAAAAAACTGAATTACAATAATCAATAATAGTTTGGTGAATACAGTTATATTAAATTGTTAGCCTAGATGCCTAATTACTATTTTTTTATTTTACTGCAAAAGGACAAATAAGGCATTTATTAAAAAGAGAAAAAAAAAATGTTTAAAAGATTTTGCGGTAAAATCCTAGTATATACGGTACGGCCTTGGCACGATTTTGAAAATTGCCGCCAACACCGAAATGGCCCGTTTAGTGCTCATCATAATGTCGCCAAACACCGTAAGTACGGTATACAGAGGCTTATTCTCCATGGTACCGCTGTACTAGAATTAAATAGATTTTGTTTTATGCAAGAATATGTATTTCTTTAGTTCAACATGCACTGCACATTAGCATGCGAGACTTTCGATAAACTGTTTAGAGCCGCAAAAATTGGCTCTATGCCAGTTGCCCGAGTCAGGCTAATGCACGCCAAGAAAGTGAACGTTGGCGCAAAACTCGCTTTTTTGGGGAATCGCTGTATGAAATTCCCTGACTTTTCCAGATTTAGACTAAAATATTTGAATTCCCTGACTTTTCCCTGACTTTTTTGGTCAATTTTCGAATTCCCTGACTTTTTCCGGTTTTCCCGGTTTTCCAGGTAGCGTGGCAACCCTGTGGGTGGCTTTTGAAATTATGAGGTATGAAAGTAGTTCATAAAAGTATGATTATCTTTCATATAAATAAGATTAAGTAACTAAGCTTTTTAATATGTAAATGTTTTTAATATGACGTTTTTGGGGATCCTGAAAATCAATTGAACAATGCATTAATAAAAATTTGCACTCCTATAAAATAATAGTAAATAAAACAAAATAACCCTAAAATTATTAACTATGGTCGTTTAAGCAACTGTACGCATAAATGAATAAATTTAATACAAAAACATCAACAAAAATTACTCTTAATTTAAAGAAAATCAATACATCATAAAAATAACTGACATATTAAGTAGAGAAATAAAACATATCTGAACAATCTGATCAGAGAAAAACTAATCACTTATTTAGAATGAGGTTGAAATCTAAAGAATTTATATATATATTTTCAGGTACTTGCACATTAACGCAACTACCTTGGCACAATTTGGGGATTTTTTAGAGAAGAAAAGATGAAATATACTAATTGAGTGCAAGTTGTCAGGTGGGGGTTTTCATGCCTTTTTTTAAGAAAGATTCCCAAACTATGCGTATTTATCATAAGTTAGTAAGCATTATCAACATATGAAAAGAAAACATACTTCAGCATTTGTGCAACCTTTAATAAGAGTGGCTATCTAGGAAATGCATTTTGTTTTCCTTTAGAAAATTTTCAGCAAAATTCTGTATTCCTGGAGAAATTTTACTGCAGTTTAATGCTAAAGGCAAAAAATATCACAGTTTGTTGATAAAAACTGTTGGAACTTGGAATGCAACAAAAAAAGAATGCATATCAAAATAGTGTCACTGCTTTACTGAAGGACTGTTATGAGCATGGTTGCCAGGGTTTGGCACATTCTGAAAATTTGGTGACTTCTACTTCTGTGGTTACATTAGTACCTAAGTACCCATTTTCCTTTAATCATTTTTTTGGAGTGAAATTAAGCAATAAAATGATGGACAGGAAAAAATATTTCATAAATGAATGCACTAATGATAAATAAATAAATATTTTGAAAACCATAATTTTAACAGTTAGATTATTCATTTACTTTAAATACACAAAAATAAGCTATAAAAATATATTATCCTTACCTGTTTTAAAATCCGTTCATTTGTGAAAGCTGAATTATGCTTATTTACTAAATCACGGGATGCATTAGCTACAGCTTGCTCTGCAACATGCAATATTGGCATTACCTTAGAAGTGGAAAAAGATACAGTTAATAAGTAAAAAAAGAGCCTGAAAACAAATATAACAGTTCAAATATATATTTGCTATTGGAGTCAAAACTCAATAATATGTCACTCTCAGAATTAACAGAAAAGTAACATGTTATGCTAGGTGACATTCAAAGCTTGCTTGTTTCCTAATGAACATCAGCTGTCCTAGCCAGCATAGCCAATCATATGGCCAACAAAAGGGCTTGCCCTTCGAACAACAAACCAGTCTCTAGCAGTCCCAGCCATGTTTTGAAAACAATTTTCTCAGCTAGTATAACTGTAATTTTCATAAAATGATTAAACTTCACAGAAAATTTATATTACGGTATACATTTAAAATTATTATTTATTTTAAATATATTACAAACACTTACTTTTCTATAATAAAAAGCCAATTAAATTATGTTACTCAACTGCCAATAAAGTATAAATTTAGAGAGGAAAAAAAAACAAGTTTTTAAACATGGCCAATTACATATAATTAAAATATAATAAAAATTTTCACTTTGCAGATCTTTCTGTTTATTGGAACACAGATTTTATTTTAAAAAGAACAACCAGAAGTGATACTTTAGTTAAAGATCATTGCTATTTATAACACTGGAACTGGCAGTATGTAATGTACAGGCCACATTAGATTTTTATAAGGATAATATGGGATCATCCATCATATTGGATACTTCCAAACTGCAAAATTAGTTCTTTGCTTTCTAACCTATTCATTGATGGATTCCATGAACTATCCAGTTGATTGACTGATTCTATTAACTTGTTCTTTAGATACAGAAATGCTTTTTACTTACAATCTGCTGATAATTATACCAAATTAATAAATAACTAAATATATATTTCAACATTTGCCAATGATTATTACAAGCCACTGAATATTACATGGTAATATTATACTTTCATAGAATAATGTGTTAGCAATAATAATATAATATAATGTGTTAGCAATTGTTTGTTTGAACAAATGAAAATGATGCTATTGCTTGAGCAAAGATCTTATTTTCCTTTAATGAGTGCCTAACAGATAATGTGCAGATAAATTAGATAATCTTAGTATTAATCATGTAATGTGAGAAATGAAAATATATTTCACAATTTAATGGATTGGTTTAGATAATCTGCATTACTTTGAATAACAGTGATAACATATCCACACATTTCTAAAGCATTTTTTCTTAGTTAACGAAATAGTGAGTTTTTTTAATGGTATAATGATACACTTAAAAAGTGGAAGAAATTTCAGTTTTTAAAAAACTGACGCACTCTTATTGCAACAGCGTTTTGTGAATATACATCCCTTAGATTTATAAACCTTTTTTTTTTTTTTAAAGTTGAAAATCATAGATAATTTAGATGCAGAATATTAAACAAGCTCAAGAAAAAGCAACACAATGACAAAAGAAAAGATTTTATTCTTTAAAATTCAAATAAAATAACTTTCAAAACGAATAACTTAGCATAATTTTTAAATGATATTCGCCCTTTAAAATGCACCAGAAGTCTTTTTAGAAATCTAACTAGACTGCATGTACACAGAGAAAATTCAATGGCTTTCAGACTGTAATATTATATTTTGCAGAAACCGCTCCTTTTTGAAAAGTAAATGTTTTCACCAAAAAGTACAAGATTAAAGTACAAGGTCTAAAGCAGTAAGTACTATTTTCCCTTTGAATGAATCTGTTGATTAATCCTTCTGTAAATGGCAATGAAACCTGACAGCAAGAGCATGCATATTGTGAGCTTTATATATTTATGACAATTCATGTTCATTACTCACTTTCACAGGTACTAGTGTTTGCATTTATAATGTATATCATTAGACTCTGCTTAGGGCAATGTAAGTAATGCAATAATTGTGTTAGGAATGTGTTTATAAATATACCTAATTAAGATGTTATAAGATATTTCTCCTATTTTCTTCTTAGGCATGCTTTCGTGGTGCAATGGCCAGCACACTCGGTGCTTATTTGAGAGATCCAAGGTTTGTGTCCTGGTGAGGGCATTGCTCATTTTCACTTCTCCAGCTTTAAAAAAATACCTAATGTCTCTACAGTGGCACCCGAACTACAAAAGGTGGAGGATGATGATTTTCCACCACCAGGATTTGGCAACTGGGTCTCCTAATCCCCATTCACCCTTTAAAAGGGAGAGTACATAAACTATTTCTCTTGCCTTCTTCGAGTGTGCTTCTGTGGTTCGAGTCCCAGTGAGGGCATTGCTCATTTTCCATCTCTTTTGCTTCTAAATAACCTAATATCTCTAGAGTGGTGCCTGAACTAAAAAAGGTGGTAGATGATGATTCTCCACCACCAGGATTTGGTGACTGGGTCCATTAATCCCCAGTTGCCCTTTAAAAGGTACAGTATATAAGATACTACTTCTCTAGCCTTTTTAGGCATGCCTTCGTGGTGTAATGGCCAGCACGCTCGCGTATTCGAGAGGTCTGAGGTTTGAGTCCCGGAGATGGCATTGCTCATTTCTTCAACTTCCTGCTTCGAAATAACGTAATCTGTTTTCTTGGGGTCAATGCTAACATGGATTATTACTGCAGGATCACTGTCTGGACACAAGGACAAAGTTACGAGGATGAGCAACTGAGATATTTTATCCCTTCCAAAAACTAATATAAACAAATAAAATTATATGACTTCCAGAAAATAACTTAAAAACTATGCATTTGATTTAATGTATCTTCTTTGAATATTTTACATGAATAATTTCAAATTAATAACTTGGCAATGGACTTCTAGTTCTTCAGTTTGTCTAAATAGAATTTTAAGTCAAACTGTACACTTTCATTAGAGGTTTTCAGCTAATATTTAAAAAACTAAATAATATGCATACATGCAGATTTTTTTTTTACATATTTACTATATGTTTTCTCTCATATCCTAACTGCTAAAACTATTGATAAAAGAATTCAAAGGATTTCAATTTCCAAGCAATGGAGACAAGTCTTTTAATTCTAACTTTAAATTATCTCAGCTTCCCAAATATCATTTTAATTAATTAAAAATATTACAATAAATAAAAATAATAATTATTAATAAAATAACCAATAAAGTAATTAGTAATTAAAATTAAAAAAAGAACTGTAAAGATTTAGATCTTAACGATACATTTTTTATAGGATATTTGACGAACGCACACTGCGCCCAGAAAAAAAAGGGGGGGGGACAGTTTTATATCTCTTCTTCTAGTGGACCGATTGAGGAAATTCAACTTGCGTTTTTCACGTTTTGAAAGTGTGAATTAGGATTTGTATTAGATTTATACATAGCATTAATCTCATATAGGTATTTTGACAAAAAATCGGATTTTTCTGAAATGAATGTGCCAATTTTTCCCCATATTCCGATTCTATGACTCAAATTATGCCAAACTGCCAAGTTTTGTAAAAATCGCATGAGTAGTTTTTAAAACATTAGCTCTCAAAATTTTAGCTCTTCAATGTTCATTGAGTTTGGTATATATTTATTAATCTCTTTTTTTATTAAACTTATTTGATTCTTCCTTTCAGATTACGATATTAAGGTTCATTCCAAATAACATTTGCCCATTTTTTATGATTTATTTTTAAAATTTGTATTTTAAAATAATTTTTATAAATTTTTTGAAGAAAAGTTTGAATTATAACGTATAAAAGTTTTACCATCATCTTAAAGTAGATGTATTTCTAGGCATACCTGCAAAAAATTAAGAGTTTTTTATTCAAAATTTCCGAAGATATACGTGAATTTATATACTGGCACATTTTGAAATTTGGCATATTTGTTGAAAGCAATAGCAACATCAGATGTGCTTTAGGCACTTTGTTAAAATTATTTGAAAGTAGAACAATGTGGCAATGTAAAATGGTAGGAACGAAGTGACTTTTCTTCTGCTCTTGCACAATGGAAGGGAAAGGAAAATAGCTTGCCATATATTAAGAAATTCACCAAGCTTGGCGCAAACTGAAAAAATTGCACCAAGAGAAATGTTTGAATTTCTCTGTAAATTTCACACCAAATTTTACAAAATTTAATATTTAGGCATAATTTGAGTTGTAGCATCGAAATATGGAAACAAATTGGTATGTTATTTCAGAAAAAGACCTATTTTGAGTCAAAATACCTATGTTAGAACATTGCTATATATAAATCTAATATATATCCTAAGTCGTGCTTTTGAGACATGAAAAACACAATTTGAATTTCGTCAATCGGACCAGTAGAAAAGGAGATACAAAACTGTCCCATTTTTTTTTCCCTTGAACAGTGTACATTTAGACTAACATGTGGATGTTATATATCTTTTATATATTTAGAAAGAATGCATAATGTAATTCTATAAAAATATTTGATATTTTTAACTAGACAAATCATATATTAAATGCATTTATATTTAAATCAAGCAGATTAAAAAGTAAACAAAAATTTAGATATGTATCTATTGTTTCTCAATAGTTTAGTTTGTTAATAACAGCCAGATTAAATATGGAAGA
Source organism: Stegodyphus mimosarum (assembly GCA_000611955.2). Taxonomy (NCBI): domain Eukaryota; kingdom Metazoa; phylum Arthropoda; class Arachnida; order Araneae; family Eresidae; genus Stegodyphus; species Stegodyphus mimosarum. Next base: position 833,660 of record KK117669.1, read on the forward strand.
ATAATATCTTACATTTTACAAAATGCCAACAGACTTCAATGAAAAGTGAAATAACACAGTTAGGTGAAACAATGCAAAACTATGCTTCGTGACGGCTAGCCCTTTTGGGGTAAAAAACATATATTTATATGTAAAAATTTATTTTAATGTAAGTTATTTTTAATATTTTTCTCACATCCAATTATTTAATTTAATAAAACTACCCAATTCATACATTCATTAATTTGAGATGTAGCACCTTTTTTATGCTATTTCCCATAATCTGCCTATTGAAAAATATTTTAAATTCTTAAAAATAAAATAATTAACAATCCATTAATAACTGCAAAAATATCAGACATTCTAACACAAAATAAAGACAAATATATGATTCAAAGTTAGACTAAGGATTTATTTATTTTTTTGCACAAAAGGACAAGAAAATTCATCATCTTTATAGCAAGTTAAAACTGATTTTTATCTTTTTCAGACGGAACAGTAGTTTCGTGTATGTAACTATAGGAACAATGATAAAACAGGCAAATTGACAGCCTTGTATTTGGCATATATTTTGTAAAATCCCAATCGATTTCAAGGACAAAACAGGTTCCCCTTCATCATGTTTTGCCCTTGAAATCAATTGGGATTTTACAAAATCTACACTGAATACAAGGTTCTCGATTTGCCTGTTTTATTTTCCACATCGGTGTGTTTCTTTTGTGTCTTTAATTTCTCTCTAAAAATTGGAGAAATTTAATCACAATGCCTGATTTACAGAAAATTGCAGAAATACTGGATTTTAAATTTAAAATACTTATTTCATTCTTTCACAGCATAAATACTTTATTTATTACAGTATTTTCTTACCCCGATTGTTAAAGTTGAAAGATTTTAGAAAATCAGTACTGGTTTTAAGTACTAAAGTATATTTAATAAGCTATAACTACACTTTTGCTGCTTACTACTAAAAAAAAACTACTTTAAGATATCAGAATTTAATCCTGAACATAAAAAAGGGGGTATTAAGTAAGAAATCCTTCATAATGGGTGACTAATCTCCATTGATACTACATGTTCCATCTACTTGAAGCTGCTTCTGAACTAATAAAAATGGCTTTATTTACTTCAATGTTTGATTCAAAGCTACAGGCCAGAAGTCTTCATTGCTTATAGCAATTTTTTAAATCTCTACATTTATTCGGATGCATTTATTTTGATATTTAATGCAGTTCATATTATTACGTAAAAATATTCCCTCAAAAATTATAAAATAAAGCAATATAAAAATAAAAGTATAATTAAAATAACTTTAAGAAAAACAGAAGTTGCCCCAGACTCAAGTTTATATCACAAAGCTTGAGAGGGAAGAAGACTGCTTTTGTTTACACTTCAGAAATAATGGAAAGCATACACCATCTTCAGAAATCATACTTCTCTTTATGAGGTTAAAACACGTGGGGAGTAAAATGACAAAAATTAACAAAATAATTAAGCAGCAAGCACAAATTATCAGCAGAGTATTTCAAAATGATTCTAAGTATAATTACCCTGAAATTCTCTTCTTCATAGGCAGTCTGACCATTTACACCTTGCACCAGTTCCTTAGGCATCTGATGTGTCTCTGAAATGTAATTGTCAACATGGTTGGTCCTGAAAGTAAAATTCTAAATGAATATAAATTTTCAAAATTTTGCAAGTAATATATCTAATTATTTCCAATTATGAATGAATGCTGAATTGTTTCTAAAAACATGATTTGACAACAAAACTATAAATTTTCCAACAAACCACATGCTCTGTTACTAAATAATAATTTAACAGAAAATACAGAATGAAGAATTTAGAACATTTTTTCAGCAAAATAGTTCATGAAAAACTTAAGGAATGTTCAGGTATTATACTTCTTTTTTCTGTGATCATTATATTTTATAAATAATAATGTAAGATTTATGAACAGGATCTACAACATATTTATGTTAAGCTTCCACTTTTTTTTTCTTTTTATTTCAATTTATGATGCTTTCTTTTCTGCCAGAATTCAAACATGCAAAACATTAATGTAAAAAAAAAAAAACTATCATTAAACTATTTGTAGCATTATCAGATTTTCTTTTGCTAAATTAAAAATCAATAATTTCATCAACTCATGCTGGTATGCATATCAGAATAGTACGTATTTACAAAATTTTATCTTTATAATTTATTGTATTTTCTTTTGATGCATTCTAACTATATCTTTAAGGAAATATAGCTCACATAAAACTATTAACATACACATATCCCTTCTAAAAATACAACAGGAGTAACAATTTACTGCAGTGTTTTCCAATTAAGTTGAATCTCTGAATTTTATTTTATACTTTTATAATGAAAAAAAAAAAAAACTGAGCTGATTTAGCATATATAATGAAAGGGGAAAAAAGCAAAACATTCAAAACATTTCTCACCTCTTAAACTGAAGTTCAACTTTTTTCAGGGGGAAAGCAACTTCAAATGTTTTATCCTTTCAATGAGTCAAAAATAAATATTGCTACACTATATACTACTCTAACACGAAAAAAAGTTCTACAAGGACCTAGATCTTTTAATTAAGAACACAAATTCAAACAGTGTTTAAATGTCGATAGCTTAAAATACAAAGTTCACACAACAATAAACTCATTTACAAAGCAAATGACTAAATTTCATATAATAATAAAACTAATAAATGGGTTTGTTAGCAATACTCAATGTTTCATGCCAAATCTGACTTTTTTAACCAGATTACAAGAAAAAAATCCACCACCTTCACATGCTTCTCTAAATTCTTAGTGTTTCATTTAACATGGTTTGGTTTTGGTTTTATGTGATTGCGGCAAAGCCTCGAGGGCTAACCGTCACCTTCTACGAAGGGATGGACAGTTACACCCATGCCTTCTCCGGGACTCGAACCCGGGCCCTTTGGTATCGCAGTCCTAACCACTATATACCCACCTGGGGGCGGCTTCATTTAACTATGAGCAAATTAAGACAGGGAGCTTCATTTTGAAACTCTAAACAAAATGTTGCATAAGGAATCAATTATATGAGCTGTGTCCACAAGAAGCACATTTCAATGAAAAGTTGCAGCTACTGTGTTATTACCCAAAACATTTTACAGTATGATTACATTCTAGCAACTTACAGATGTTTATGCATTTTTTTCTAAGATTTAATTTGGCAATTGAGGTAGAATACATGCAACAGGTAACACCAGTACTTTGCCATCATATTGGACAGTAGGACAGGTATAGCCCACACTCCTTGCTGCGGTTTGAAATGCATATTACGATGCGGATATATTGTGCGACTGCAGAAAATGAGAAATAAAGTGACATCAGGATTTGAACACACATCTGCACATGGAAATTAAGTACTTTTAAGAACCATCATCATTAAAAAAATTAAGGATCTATCAAGCAAATAGGAACTGAATAAACTAAAGCAATTGTCTACACCCAAACTTCACTTTTTTAATACCACTTCTGTAATTTGTAAGAATAAAATAAATTTGTAAGTAGGATGATATATTATTATTAAACATAATTTAATATTTAACTTAGTTATACAACAAATTTAAGAATATAATTTACTTCACAACATTTAAGTAATTAGCATTAAACTACAAAATTTCTTGAAACATTTAAATTCTACATTATAATAGTCCACATATTTCAAAGAAGATTAGTGGCTTTTTATTCAAATTGTATTAACAGCTTTATAGCAATTCTTTCTTTTATGCCTCATTTTATCATGCACTCGCTCAGTCCAGAGGTATATGCAAATTTTATGTCAAATGGCATATGCTAAGCTGTGAAGTAAATGTAATAATCAGCATGACTCATAACAAAACCTTGGCTGTTCCGATTGTAGTTGCTTACTTAGAGACAGAGAGCCACTGATCAGAACAGACATGTATGGATGACGTGATAAGCACTGAAAGTTAGTTACACTTTGACTGCCCATTTACTTTTTTACTTCATTTGAGGTAAGTTTAAAATGTCTGACTATAGCTGTAGTGAAGACAGTTTTGGATTAAAATTATATAGGCAATTTACAATACATAAATGTAAGAAGTAATGCAAGAGATATGACTCAAATATTGTCTCTCATCATTCAGACATAAATAAAATACTGTTACGAATTTCACATTTATTTGGCTATTTATTTAGAATTGTAATTAGATTTGCTTCATGTTGCCTTAGCAACGCAGACGATTTTTGAAAAGAAAGCTACGTCGAAAAAAAAAAATAACAATAAAAATAAAACAGCGCGTGCATTTAATGCTTAATAAATAAATATCTCATAATTACTGTTGCCATCCAGAAAAATCGTGTTTGTTCTACTGATAATTAAAAAGCTTATAAAAGCCAAGGTGAAACAGCTCATCTCAGTTGTTGTTGTTGCTGTTATACTTGTAGCTGTAAAAAGCGAACTGCTGTTTGTTTACTTAATGCTGTATTGATTGTAGCGATTTCGCTGTGAGATAGAACTATTTTATCTGTTTTGAACTGAGTTTTTGCTAAACGTTTGAGATATTGTGATATTGTGCGAAGAAATATTTCAGCACTTTAATTTATTTCTTGTGGAAAGAATAAATTTTTGTAAACTTTTTAACGACTTGTGCATTCAATATATAATGAACTCGTACGCACGTAACAATACTTTAAACTCTTAATGATTAATTTTTTAAAACTTTCAATTTCCTCTCTTAAATGGAACTTATAATCTTATATCATAGAGATTACAGATTGTACACAACACCATTTCAGAAATGCTGAAATATTTTTTTTTTTTTTTTTTTACACCAAACACATAGGCTTTTCACAGGAAACTGATGATATCATGCTTTAACTGGGGACAGTTTCACCAAAGATCATTTCCAAATACATAATTCACATTAACATACACCTGAAATAGGAATAAACCAATGAGGGCTAATTTTGAATCTAGTGACTTTTTACAGGAACTGTTTTAAGACTAATCATTGAAATCCATCAATTCATCTAAATTTCGAATTTCATCATAATTAGCTCTATTTTGAGACATTAAATAAGATTATTTACCCGGTTACAAGGAAGCATTATCAAGTTAAAGAGAACAATATGCTGTCAAAAATATGTATCATAACTACAGGAGTTTTTTTATGACTAATTTAAAAGATTCCAAAATTGTGAATTCAAAAGCTTCTTGAATTTTATAAGTTGTTCTCACTTTCTATGAGACATTTCCCCCCTCTTTAATGTTACATCTGCTGTTTCATCCACCTTTTTAAACTGCGTACTGACTTTTTCCCCTTCTTTTAGATGGCTTGAAAACAATTACGTATAATTTCCAGCATTAAGGTACAATTGTTTATAATATCAATAGTAATAATGTAATATAATGTTAAGCCTACAGATACAGTACTAGAAACCTGCCAAATCTCAAGAGTTACATCAGTAACACATCGCGTGTGCGGTAGAATCATGTAACGCAAAGTTAACTGCCTATGGAAAAAACTGGTTAGATATAGTTGAGATTATAAAGTATGTATAATTTACACAAACCTAAATACACTCACGTTTGTGAAAATTGCAACACCAAGAAGGAATTGTCATAATTGAATGCAATTTAATACACAGTTGAGTGGTAGTGGTACAAATAAATGATTAAATGTTCAAAGCAAACAAACAAGAACAAGAGATCAGAATCAGTATTTTGTGTGGCCACCACGCGCCGCAATAAGTGCTGCTACACGACGTGGCATGGAGTCAAACAAAGTTTGAATGTCTGACTGAGGAAGAGCATTCCATATCGTTTGTACGCGTACCCAAAGTTCGTCTGCAGACGCAACAGGACGAGGATCACGAGCAAGACGCCGACCAATGACATCCCACACATGTTCAATTGGCGACATATCCGGGGAACACGCAGGCCAAGGAAGAAGCTGTACCTGCTGCGCTGCAAAGAAGGATTTAACAATCCGAGCAGTATGAGGGCGGGCATTGTCCTGTTGAAATACAGCGCCTGGCAAGCTTTGAAGGAAGGGAACAGCTTCGGGCTGTAGAACTTCACGGATATACCGGTTGCTGTTCAGATTGCCCACAATTCGTAGCAATTGAGATCGTCTATGATATGCTATGGCGCCCCAGACCATAACTCCGGGTGTTCGTCCACTGTGGCGTTCGATAATGCACTCCGGAAGGTGGCGTTCACCGGCATAGCGTCTGACACGAATGCGGCCATCATGGTACCACAAATTAAAGCGGGATTCGTCAGAAAACACGACATGCTGCCAATCAGCACGCCAGTCTCTATGCTGATTGGCCCATTGTAGCCGCAGGCGGCGATGGTCGTGCGTTAGGGGGATCCTGTATAAAGGAGTCCGTGCGCGCAGTCCACACTGCAGCAGACGTCTACGAATTGATGAAGCACACAATGAAACACCTGTAGCTATTGACCACAGTGCTGCCAATTGTCTAGAGGAAGCTGTACGGTCCGTCCGCGCCATGCGGACCAGGTGTCTATCATCGCGAGCTGACGTCACATTTCGGGGTCCACTCCCGGATTTCCGAGTTGTCCGACACTCGTCCGTCCACTGCTTCCAAACGCGCATCACTGTGCTGCTGTTACGCTGCACACGAGAGGCTACTGCACGATACGACAATCCAGCTTCACGAAGGCCGATGATTCTCCCTCGTTCAAACTCTGTAAGTTGTTCAAATCTCGCTCTCTTTCGTCGACGAGGCATAAGTACAGATTGAGTTAACGTTTACCACTAGCAGATAACCACCGATAACCATACACGCCTCGCTACAGCCGTCTATTTATTCGGATCCATCAGCCGTTCAGAGGGCGCTGCTCAGCATACACATGCGCTACGGATTTGCAATTCTAATCATTTGCATATCATGCGCTACTTTGCATTTCCTGAAAATTTCAGCTCACTCGCGTAAGTCCTTCATGGTGTTGCAATTTTCACAAACGTGAGTGTATTATTGTAATTAAAATGGAAAAATATAACAAATGTTAATTGAAAAGATTTCTATTACTGCTTAATAAATAGGTACATGATAAAATTACTTTTGTTTTTTAACAGCTGATGACTTTTGCTTGGGATAAAACCTGATGAAATTTAATTAAATGTTTCAATGCAAGGTGTGCAAAGATTTTCATTACCTCTCGTAAAGTGTCCTTTTCTTCCTCCATTTCAATATCCGTTTCTGAGCCTTTTCTAAAAATTAATTTAACTGCTTATTTGTTGAAGGCTCTTTATCTTCATTATTGTTGTATCACTGTCGGCTGGTGTTATCAGATCATCCAATTTGTTATTCCACATTTGTCATCCTCAACTAATTCTTTAATTTCTTTTTCTATGATATCTGAAAATCCTTTCCTCGCTATTGCTTTTGCAATATGTACGATTTTGTTTTGCTTCATTTTCAATCAATGGAAATCTTTTAAAAATTGTTGACAACTTCTGGCCACGAACGATGACAGCAAGCATTTGTTGTTGAAACTTGCACTTGTTTCCATGTAATTTAAAATAATTTCTCAGCAGTGATTACATGCTTTGAAAATGCAATTAGTGTTTCATGCTCTCCTTTGGGTAGTGCTTTATTTATACAGATATAAACATGCCTGACATGAGACTTTGAATGTTTTTATCATTCCTTGATCAACTGGTTGCATTAAGGAAGTGCTGTTCGGTGGAAAGAACAAAACCTTTATCTTTGGACGCAAGGCTGTGAGAGCTTCAGCACTC
>KK117669.1:841501-900515 GCA_000611955.2 Stegodyphus mimosarum
TTTAAATATTCTAAGTAATACCTAACTTCTTCAACTCCTTAACATACAAATAAAATACATGTCTAAAAAATACCATTTAATTTGGACACTCCTGTGCAAGCTTAGAAACAGAATGTTTTATTTCCAAATTTACATTCCTATATAACAATAATAATATACTGCGCTGCATTTGCCGAAGATAGTTCTTGACATCTCGAAACTACACTTATGCAAAGTCTACAAAAGCACATGAAATCAATGACGTCTCCCGAACGTCATTGTATGTCAAGGGGATAATGCATGAAATTCTTAACTAGTCGTTAGAAAGGACTATCACACAGCCTCTTCAACATACTGCATATACCTGAAATTCTCATACTGCGCAAATTAAATGGAAACAGAAAGCACATACTATTTATTAAGAAAACACATATATGCAAGAATGCATTCTGCAAGGATTTACTGTATGAATGAACGCCAATGAAGTACCATTCAAATAAAATTTAATGGCAAAACATACACCACATTTCTTTGATTTTAAGATCTTATTAATTATAAGATGCTACCATAAATTCTAAAACCACCAAAGTTTTTCTAACACATTATGCTTAATTGACACTAAATAATAGCAACATATTTGAATCTTAAGTACTGTATTTTATGGACTATAATACTTTATTTATGGACTATGCACCTTAAAATTTTTAAGCAATTTTTTTTTAAATGGCATTTTTACCATTTTTATTATTAGATTGCAAAGCCAGACTAAAAGAAGTTCTTAGTTTTTAAAAACTGAACTGACCTTTCAAATCTTTGAAAATTGTCATCTGAACTTTCTTCTTCTTTTTCTTCATCGCTGTCCTCATCATATACAAGATGGTCTTCATGCCATTGAGAGCATTACTTATGCCACACTTCTTGAAAGATTTAACAATAACATCTCTCACTCTAGATCACGACTGTTTTATCCACAGACACACTTGTTTGATTGTAGGTCGTTTTTGCACCCTTTGTCGTGAATTCAGTTGGGTTTCATCCGTCACCCATTTGTTCCGTTTCTCTCTCATATGCATTTTAAATGATTTATTTATAGAGACATCAAGAGGTCACAATTGTGAAGTAAGTCCTCCCGGAATAACAACAAGCTCTGTATTTTCCTGTCCCAATTTCTTTTTCACAGAATTTTCCAAATGACTACTAACTGATCTAGCATAAGATGAGAACTCTTCTTCAATAAAACACCTTCCCTTCTCTCCCACACTCCGTTAATCCATAATTTCATACCAGCCTCATCCACCCAATCCTTGTCATGTATGTGAACAACAACACTTGGCGGTATATCAGACGTTCTTGGCATTATTTTGTGCTTGAAAATAATCACTGGATTAAGTTTAGTACCGTCAGCACAACATTAAAGGACAATAGTGTAGTACATTTTTTTCATGTACACTTGTTTTGATAGTTACAGTTTTAGCACCTTTTATGGCAATAGTTCTGTTAATCGGCACATCAAATGTTAGAGGAGTTTCGTCCATATTCTCTATTTGGATTAGTTCCACGCTGGTTTTCTTCCAATGTTGAATAATAAAGTGACGGAATGATAACACGTAGCATGTTTTTTTAGTATGGGCTATTTTGTTGCATACATGTCGTGCGGGTGGCAACAAGTGCTTGGGTCATGTTCTGGCATTCCTCGGAAATAAATGTGCTCAGCTGCAGCTGTGTACGTAACCTGTACGGTCTGTTCTGTGCCTGTAAAATGTTCCAAGATTATCGAATCAACCACCCCATGTGAGGTACTGTTAGTGATACATTTTTTGTCAGCAAGAAACCTATCTACTGAAGACATTCACTGGCAGATTTGTGAAGTTTATGGACCTACTGCCTTGAGTAAAGGCAACGTGCGTAAGTGGGTAAGAGACCTCAAAGCTGGCCGCGAAAATGTCCATGATGAGCCTCGCTCCGGTCACCCATCTGGTGATCACAGTTTTTTTCACTTCAGTTGAAGTGAAAATTCACCATAAGGTCACCCATCTGGTGATCACAGAATTTTCACTTCAGTTGAAGTGAAAATTCTTGAGAACAGACACTTCACCATAAGCACTCTTTCAAACAGTGATGGCTCATAATTAGCACTGTGGAACTGCAGCACCCCCTATTTCCACTTATTATTATTTTTAATGTTTAATATAATGAGCCCTTTTTTCTTTACTTCTTTCTTTTTACTTCTGCAATATATAATCCTTTTCACAGTTCCAGCGGTCTGGTGTTTGGCTGTTCTGCGCATGCACACACAGAAAGCAGCACTTGAGCCATGGAGAGAGAAGAGCACTGTCGCTCTTGCAGTGCCGAAATTCTGGAAACATGATTATTTCTTACCGCGCGCATGTGATATTTGGCTGTTCTGCGCATGCGCTCTTAGGAAGTAGCATACGAGGCTGAGAGGAAGAAGAGCACTGTTGCTCTTGCAGTGCCGTTGGGAGCTGTTTTTTTTTTTTTACTCCGCGTGTGCTCTGTTTAAAAATCATACACCACATTCTTGGTTAGATTATTTTTCAGCTATTCTATTTGATTCATTTTTTTTTGGTTCTTTTATTTTACAGAAAACTTTAACCATGTCCTTGCATCCTCAAGTAATAAATTCTGTGACTGTAAGAGAACTTCATGAGCTTTCGTTTTCACAGCTGTCTCTCCATGAGAAAATTACAATTAAGAAAAGAGGTTGTTCAACCCCTGATATTCTAATATGTCAGCCAGGCATAAGCAACAAGAAGAAATATATTCGTAGTTTCAATTCTAAATGGTACCAACGAAAAAATTGGCTTTGTGGTTGTGAAGTAAAAAATGCTCTGTTTTATTTCCTGTGCTTGCTGTTTGGAGGTGATGTAACGTGGACAAAAGATGGTTTTAGAAATATAAACAAAATGAAAGAAAAAACTGAAAAGCATCAGAAGCCAAAGAAGCATATTGATAATGTAGTTTCACTGTCACTTTTAGGAATCGTTAGTATTAAAAAGAAACTTAGAGATACAGACTTCCAGTCAATGAGCATAACATAAAGATTAAAAAGAACCGTGAAATTTTGTGCAAAATAATAGACTGCATTTTCTTTTGCGAAAGCTTTGAAACTTCCTTACACGGACATGATGAAAAAGATGATTCAGTAAATCCAGGAGTATTTAGAGGATTAGTAAATTTTGCCTCTAAATTAGATTCAGATTTGAAGAATCACTTGGAAACTAGTGCAGTCTTCAAAGGTGTTTCTAAGACCTTTCACAACAAGATACTTGACTGCCTATTTCAAATATACCATGAGGAGATAAGGACGGAAATTAGGAAAGCTTGTAGTTTAATGGCTGATGATACAACAGATGTTTCGGAACACACTTAGATGGTCCTTGTTCTATGGTATGTGTTGAATGGGGAAATATCTGAGCAATTCTGGGGATTCTTTATTCTAGAAAATCAAATTGCAGATGGCATATCAAAATGTATTTTAGAACAATTGCACATAATCCTTCAAGGAAATGAACAAAAGTTGATAGCTCAGACATTTGATGGTGCAAATGTCCTGAAAGGCAAAAAAGCTGGTGTTCAAGCAAAAATAAAAGCAATTTATACTAATGCACATTTCATTCACTGTTATGTACATCGACTTAATTTTATAATGAGAAATGCAGCAAGTATTTCAAGAAAAGGAAAAATATTTTTTCCTAACATTCTGGCTATTCCAATATTCTTTTCAAGATCACCGCAACGTGTGTCCATTCTAAGGAAGCATATAGCCGTTAGCATTCCACGTCCTTCCTCTACAAGGTGGAACTTCAACATACAGACCATAAATGCAGTTCATGAAAATTTGCAACCTTTAAAAAATTGCCTTGCTGAAATTCAGTCAACATCAAATGCAGACTAAACTATTGCAGAAGCAACAGGAATTTCAAAATATCTAAATGATGATAATTACAAGTTTTGGTTAGAGCTTTTTTATCAGATTATGCCTCATGTTGAAATAATATATAACCAAATGTAATGCAGAGAAAATAGTGTGTTTAAAGTTAATGAATATATAACAAATTTCAAAACTGCTATTTTAGAATTAAGAAACTCAAAGTACTCAAAGATATTCTTCCACTAAACACTTACCAGCTGCTAAATTATTCAACAAGAAATGCTTTGTTAGTTTTAAGAAAAAACATCCTGCAGAATAAATAGTACTGACCACTGAAGCATATCCAATGACTGACAAAGAAAAGCTTGAAACTGAACTAGAAGCATTCTATTGTAGGTCTGATATTCATAAATACTGCAAATTAATTGATCTACTGAAATTTAAGAATAAATAGTACTGACCACTGAAGTATCCAATGATTGACAAAGAAAAGCTTGAAACCGAACTAAAAGTATTCTATTGTAGGTCTGATATAAGCTTGAAACTGAACTAGAAGCATTCTATTGTAGGTCTGATATTCATAAATACTGCAAATTAATTGATCTACTGAAATTTATCTTGGAAAATAATCTAGATGATGTTCTTAGTGAAATTACGAAACTGATAAAAATTTTCTTGACAGTTCCCATGACTATATCAGAGGCAGAACGCTGCTTTTAACATTGAAAAAATAAAAACTTTTCTAAGAAGCTTTATGAATTCGGAAAGATTAAATGTGCTTGCAGTGCTTTCAATATACACAAATTTCCTCAGTTGTCATCCAGAGATTAAGGAGAAAATTATTGATCTTTTCACGCAAATTAAAACAAGAAAAATGGATTTCATTTTTAAATGAATATGTAGAGATTGAACTGTAACAATTTAGGTTAAAGTAATTAAGAAAAGTTTAATTTTTCTTTTGTAAGATTTCATGGAAGTTTCAAAATAAATTTTCTTTTTATACATGTTTCTTTCCCTTTACACAGTTTTAAAACAAAGGTTAAAATTTTTTGGAACAGCACCCTCACTAATTTTAGCTACGAGCCGCCACTGCTTTCAAATGAATTTCCTGAACTGTCTGGTCTAGGTTGTGAAAATGGCCACGACCTTTTGGTTATTGAAGCAGGCGGAAAGTTTCTTTGAATAGGGTATCCAAAATCTAGTTCTAAGGTATGATAAATGTTTAAACAAACTTAGCAACTATGTTGAAAAATAGAGAATGTAATAGAAAATTAAAACGTACGTAGAATTTGAAAATAAATTTGTTTTTTGAAAATTTTCTTTCGTTTGGTTTTTATTTCCAAATAACCCTTGCTTAAAAAACACCCCCTGTATTTTCTCTTCATATGCTTGTGAAATTTTCTGAGATATTTTGGTTTTGGTTAGCATGCTAAGTCCATGATGTTTCATAAACCTGTAACACCAACCAACTCCGCCCTAAAAAGTCTGTGAAGTTCCACTGTAGTGCGATCTTACAAGCATGAAATTGAATCATTTTTGTATTAATTTCAATGCCATTTTGACAGTATCCTTGAATTCATTTCAATACATCATCTTCTAGTTTTCTGCATTTTGCATTCAGCCCTCTATTTGCACATTTAGTCTTAATTTTTTTTTCAGTTCTATACTAGCCTGGCAATTGCGAATGGTTTTTTTCTGTTGGTGTAGGGTCAAAATGCCACTCAGCTGCTCTGTTTCCATGTTCTTCTGCATATGCTTTTACTTTCAATATTAGGAGATTAGGAAAAAAGAAATAATATGTTTTATTATTTCTTTTTTCATTGCAAAACTGGTTACTGACAAAAATATTGTACTGTTACTGATATCACAAACCACTTTCATATTCACTGAGATGGCAGACTGCAATGATACATCATAGGCTAATCATAGGCAAAGTTCTGGGTTTATGATGGTGGGGTGAGAGGGAGATAAGTGTTGCTTGCTGCCAGTTGAATCCAATGTTGCCAGACACCGATAGGTTTCCCATGGCATCAATCTATGGCCATTTTTTAAGACTTGCGGGAATTTTAAATCAAACACTGGACATTTTTATATTAATTTCGAGTATAAGATGCACCTGTATTTGGAGGCAGTTTGCTGAAGAAAATAGTGCATCTTATAGCCTATAAAATACGGTAAAACACATACATCAGATACATACTTATTTAGAATGCACACTCTTATCTTCTTGTTTATATGTATTCAATACGGTTATTTGAGATGCTAAAGCCAACAAAACTGCAAAATGGTGGCTATAAAAATTACCACACTTACTAAACTAAGTGCTAGTTCCTAACTTTTCTGCAAACTGATGACACTGGTAATTGCTCTTTATTAAAAACAGTTTTTAAGGATTCCTTTTAAAGCTTCAATATTTCTCATAAGCCATGAAAATATACTTTTCATATATTCAAATTTGACATTAATATACACTGGTGGCACTTTCAAAAATTCAAATGGGGGAACAAATCACAATCTATCACAAAAATTCATAGAGTAAAATGTGTACTCTACTGCTGCACTGAAATTGCATACAATTCTATGGAACAGGAGTTCATATTAGTACACTCAACATGATGAATCATTCTTCTAGAGATATTTTAAACAGCAATACATTCCTTTCCCCCAATTTCTTGCTGAATGCTAAAAAAAAAAAAAAAGGTACCCATCCTGACAGAAGCTTTCGCCAAGCACTAAATTTGAGAAATTACACTGTTTTTATTAACTGAAGGGATGAGAGTGCAAGCAAAAAATCTTCATAACAATGGTGCAATTTATGGCAAGAATTTTATATGAATGCACTAAAGAGTGGAGTAGAAAATTTAAATAAGTGAGTAGCACTACATGACGAAGAATGGCAAGACTATCTGCCCAGAGACTGATGATTTGGATCAGCATACAGAGCATTGCACTCACGTAAACTCTTCACTGCACAATCTCTCTAAGTTTCCTTCTGAATTTCCTGATGTTTCTCCAACAGTTACAACATAAAATCACAAGACAAATTTTGGGCCAGTAGGGTGAAAAACTGCAGATCAACATGTAAGAAACAACAGAAAGCATGGGAGACAGCTTTGATATTTTTGTGCCACCAGCTCTTCAAAGGGGGAAATCATTTACAGGTAATATTGACTACTGATAAAACTGGAGAGCAATTTTTTATGTTGAAATTTAAAATTTATCGCATTAGTAGATACACACACAAATTCATTGAATTACACAAAAAAAGCGATGGGAATGAGAACTCTTAGTCAAATTCATTGAATTTGGAAGGATTATTATGTTTCTCACAAGCTAAAAAACATTGCAGACCTATTTAAAATGAAAAATGAGAAATGTTGGCATCATGTGTTATGTTTCTTCATGACAATGTACAGCTTCACACATTCAAATACAAACTTCACATGGGTCAACAAACAAAAATATAGCTTCAAAAATTTTATTGGAATTTGGTTCAGCATATTCCTACCAGTGCTAATCTTGCCTCCAGCAATATGCATTTTTTCCTTAGGAAGATGATAATGCTAGAAATACTAAAACAGTTTCCATATAAATAGAAATACAATGAAAGATATGATGGACTTGCTCCATTCACAGGTAGCAACTTTTTATGAAAAAGTGAAGGAAAACTTGCTTACTTACCATTTAGATAACTCTATGAATTTGAAAGGTGATTATATGGAAAAGCAATCTATTGTTACTATTGAGTTTTGCACATTAAGGGGGGATTCCAATCAGTATTTTCACCAGCACAGTAACAGTGAAAGTTACTTTCCAAATAACCCTTATACATATATTGGATTCAACTGTGACAGAATACTATATTTATATCAATTACAATTTTTAACTACTTACCAAGTAACTGTAAGTTCAACATAGCCTTTCAGATTCCCTTTACTATTACATGTTTTACATTTTACTTGTCCTGTTCCACTGCAGTGGAAACACCTATAAATTAAATAAAAAAAAGTAAAAAAGTCACATATATTTCACTGTATCTTTATTTAACAATATAATACGGATAACATCTTACAAATAGTTTATATACATAGTGGTCATAAAAAATTAACTCCTAGCAGTCTATCTGCTCAACCAATCAAAGTGAAATTTCAAATACTGTTATTTAAAGGTAGTGTTTGAGACTGTGATATGTTAAACAATAGAGCTCTCATGGTAATGGTTATAGTGAAAAAATTTCAAAATTTTGTAATGCCAACAGCCATGTTTTTCATGTGAAAATTGATCGGTTCAATGAAAACCATAAATGATGTTGAAAAGATGCATGTACGATGAAAGCTGCCTGCCTAAAACATCTGCAAAGAACAGCATTGTAAATGACCAAGAACAACAAAAGAGAGCAAAGGGGAAAAAGCTTTTAATGGAATTACAAGTTTTTAATGTGCTTACTGCAGTCCATATTAATAGCTGTATGGTACTTAATTAATACCATATACGATATGCAGAAGATTGCTGACAACAATAATGAATGTAACTTCATGTTTTATGGCAGTTCTGACAAATCTCGAGGATTTGATACGTACACCTTATATTTCAGATAACCTCAGAACCAGAAATCCATTGGTGTGAAGTTGAAGGATCACAGTGGCCATGAAACTCCAACATTACGGAAGATGACTCTTATCTCCAAAGTGCTATTGCAGCTCTTGCTTAACACATGTAGTGACTCGTGGAGGAGCACCATCTTGAATCCGTACAATGTCACAAATCACATTTGAATGTTGCACTTCTACAATCCTGTTGTATATTCAGCACTTATGATAAAGCATGTTTTCATATCTGGTAAGTGACCTCATCGAAGAAGTATGGGCCATGAACGAATACGTTGGCGATACTGCACTGCCACACAGTTGCTTTAGTTTCGTCTAAAGATGATACTGCCACATCGTGAGGATTTTTTTCGGCAGTTCTTGGAGTTTATTTTCCCAGTTAAGGAGAAATGCACCTCATCCATCCATAATATCCACAGCAGCCACCTGCTATCTTCATCTTATTTGATGAGGAAAAAATTCACAAAATCGACATACTTTTGCTTGTCTCACTGTTGCAAAATCTGGGCATGCTGAAATCGATAAGGAAACATCTGCAGAACAAAGCTTGAGGACTGTGGTTTTTGGTGCATCCAAATTGCAAGCAACACTTCTTGTAATATGGAATGAACCCGCAGTAATCATATTAACTTCGACAGAAACACATGGTCGTCTGATTGCAGTCTATCACATGTGCATCCAGTTTTTTTCAGATTTTTTTACATCACATCACATGAAGTTCTTACAGAACATAGCCCCATCTTAGCTTATGATTTTTTTGATAAACTTGCTCTGCTTCAGCAGCATTTTCCCTGTTCAGATAAAACAGCTTTATCAATTCACCTTCTTCTTTTTCTGTGGATGTCATCTTGTAAGCACATTCAAACACCTCAATAAAGAAACAACTTTCCCACACTACTTAATACAGGTCTTCCATAAGCAATGCTTTGCGCATAGTGTTCTGTGATTGGGATGCTATTGTCTAGGCTTGTGAATTACACAAAGTGCATTGATGCACCTCCTCATTATGTTGTCATTGGTCCTTTACAATCCTCTTCCTTCCATGTGTTTCATGCTGGAAATTTTTGTCATACATGTATTATTCCAATGCCATTTATAGTTTTTCAATGCACCAAACAATTTGCACAAAAAAAAAAAAAATGGTACTGCTATTAGAAAATTTCAAAAATTTTCATTGCAACTATAACTGTAACAGCCCTACTGTTTCAAATCATCACAATCTCAAGCTCACATCTTCAAATAACAATATCTGAAATTTCATTTCGAATGGTTTAGTGGATAGGTCGCTACAGGTTCATATATAAAAAATTTTTTTATGACCACCCTGTATATTAAGGACTATTCTGAACCAATCTTGGAAATATGAGTTACAAAAACAGCTAATTTTGCACATTCCCCCCCCCACACACACACAACATACAGACAACCAGAAAGAAATTCAGGATTTAGAAAGTAAATTTTAATACATTGCAAAATTTAGTTAAAGATAATATATTCTAGTCATACATTTTTACAACACACAGACACGATGAAAATTCAAGATTAAGGTAGTGAACTTTTTAATACCCTGCAAAATCACTGAAAGAAAATATATTTGCCTTTCACATAATTTAACCATGGCTACTTGTTCAAACAGAATAATGATCTCACACAACCTAAAATCCAGTTTTTAATCAAGTTTGTCAAAAAATCTACACACCCTCCCACCTCCCCAAGAAAAGACAGTTTCATTTAGAATATTCAAGGTATATATTAAAATAACGGTGAACTGTCTACTTTTAATTAATATACCTACGCTATATAGAACCAATTTTATAATATTCCATGTATATATTGTTTGCTCTACACAATAAAGTGCATATGTTAAATAACGGTGAACTGTCTACTTTTAATTAATATACCTACGCTATATAGAACCAATTTTATAATATTCCATGTATATATTGTTTGCTCTACACAATAAAGTGCATATGTTAATTAGATGATACTGTGTATGTGCTATAAAAAATTTCAAGACAATATTCTGTGTATGTTGTTTGTTCATGTATAAAAAGATATATTTAATGATTCACCTTCATATATATATAAGATAACAGATATTTCATAGAAATTTGAGGATTGTCTTACCGATCAAAACCAGTCCCATTGCAAGAAGTGCACATATCGTTCTGTTCCCTCCTACCACGTCCTTTACACCATGTACACTGACGCTAAAAAGAAACAGTATTTTAATAAGAAGAATTATTTAGAGCCACAATATAAAAATCTTAAAAGTACAAGGCTATTCTAAATTTACAAAATCGCAACAGCATAATACACTGCAAAACTTTCAGAAAGTGGCAGAATATTAAAATTTAATTTTAAAATAAGTCTCTATTACAATATTAATTTTTAACAATTTATGTGACTTCTTATTAATATGAATCTTCTGCTGCACACACAAAATACACTGCCTTCTAAAAGTTAAGGAACAGTGCGCGTTTTTGTGTCTAATTCAAGAGTGAAGCAACAGAGAAACAAGAAATTTAGAGGACATATTCACAAAATATTTCTTCAATGAATGCAGCATAGAATGTTTCTAAAGTTCAAGACAAATTTGAATTACAACAAGAAATTGCACTCTTGGACAGAAATCATCTAGGAGAAACAGTATTAAAAAGGGTTCCAATAAGGAATGTGTCCACCCCAGCTGCAATACATTGACGGCAGCCATGTTCCATGCTGTTAATTAAGTTGTCAATCAATGAAAAGGAAAGGAATGACCAGACACAGGGCAATTGCTGTTCAAGCTCAACTAACGACCTTGGAGGAGGACTTAGTGCAATAACCTGTCTTCAAGGTAGTCCCAAAGATGTTCTGTTAGATTCATGTCTGGGGACTGAACTAGCCATTCCATTCACTCCATACCGTGACCCTAAAATATTCTTCAGCAACCTGAGCTCAGTGTGATCGTGTACTGTCATCCAATAGAAGAAATCCAGGACCCATAGAAGCAGGATATGGGCAGACATATTGACCAAAGACCCTCATCTCAATATATCTGGCCACTTCTGTTTGACTTTGTCCTGCCTCTAGTCTCCCAATGGCTCTCCATTGTAGTTCTGCAGGCAAATGATGCCTGGAGGTCATTGTTACGAATTGGCTATCTCAGATTTCTGATGTCACTATCACAGTGAAATATGTGGGCTTATTCTCAAACATGGAATTTTATGCTCCTCGCAGATGACGTATTCCGAGGGCAGTGCCACTAGTTTGGATATTGCAGTTTTACTCAGCTACGCTTACTTGGCAACATAATCAAATTTTACACGGTTTGGCTTACTTTTGAGGGAGTTATCGCTACTTTTGTAATTTTTCCTTAATTTATGATAACCAGTGTATTTGCATTTGAGATCTTTCACATCAATCACATTGATCAATCAACTTCCCACAATGAAAAAAGACAATCATGGAAAAAAGTACAAACTTTAGTAATTTGCTTGACTCAATGGATTCAAGCGATGGTGATGTATTAGATGATTTTTTTCTTACTCATAAGTACAGTCTCTTGTATTGAGAACAGTCTCTCATATTTTTTACCGCAACCACCAATGACGGATTGTAACACATTCCTTAAGCACAATGCCATATCTCAGCTTCTTTACAGGCTCACTGGCTTCCAGATTATGGAAGGTAAAAGTGCACTAAGGGTGTTACCATGAATGACTAGACTGGAGAGTGGATATTCTCCAATATTTCACTGAAAGACCAAATGTTCGATTATATTCTTTTACATTCAGACTATCACCCTTGTTGTTGCAATAAATAAGATTGTATAAGGTCAATCACATAATTAAATGAATTTATTACTGGTGCTATTTTCTTTTCTCATTCAAAATGTACTGTTTGTTTTATGTTCAACAGTTTATTTACATGTGCTGTTACTTAAGCTTTTTCCTACTTTGACATATATCAAAATATGTTTTAATAATGATTTAAAAACATAACAAAAATATTTTTATTCACCATTCACCATTAGTGCATGCAATCTGATTATTTAGAATAGCAATATTCCTTTTACAATATTTTGATACTAGCTGAGATTTTATGGGTTAATTTATATAATTTCACAAAGTTTACATTTTTGATTTACAGAAGAATTATTATTATTATGAGAAAATATTACTCTTGATCAAATATTTAATTCATACAATTATCTGTAAAAAAGAATGAAATTTATACATAATTTACTGCCTTTTAAACAGAGTAATACAAAATGTTACATATATCAAATGATTTGATCAAATTCATTACAGTTAACAAATAGCTAATGCCTTTCATAAACTGCCTTTACTTTAAAAAGTGTTTTTGCTTTTTTAACTGATGTGAAGCTTACTTGTTCCAGATCATAATAATAAGGAAGTTGAAAGGCTAAGTAAGATTTGAAATACTCTAATCAAATGTCAGCCAAAATACATTGACTGTAATGCATGCTGCACTATGAATTAAAAAATCTTATTATATACCCGCCCATTTCCATGGCATGTTTCACAACGAACTCTCCCATTTCCAACGCAAGTATGGCACGGTTTGACAAACGCAGTGTGAGGAACTTCTATTTTGGCTTTTGAATCTGAAAACTCCTTGGGAGGAATGGCCACAACATCCCATGGTGCAGGAGCAGGTCCATTCATTGGCCCATCAATAGGCTGGCCTATTAAAAACTTGTTCATGTAAGCATAAATTCTTGGAGGAAGAGGGCATAAAACTAAAACCCACATACATAACGAAGATATATAATACTAAAATACTAACAACATAGCACACAAATAAGAAACCATGGAAAATTATTTTTATGAATATACATTGCCTTGTACTAACAATTTACTTAAAAAAGAAACAGAATAAAATCTTGCGTTCTCTACCATCCAGTTAAGAAAGCGAAGTAAACTGAACTTATCTACATTTAGCATTTCAATATGAGACATTGTTAAGTTCTCTGTGTTAAGAAAGAACATGCATTCCAAATAAACACATTTAGTTAAGAGTCAATATAGAATGCCTCTGTTTTGAAAATTTGAGACAAAGAGTTTTGCATATTAACTCTAATTAAAGGTGCTTACTTAGTTTTTATTAGAGATTCCAAATAATTTGTGTGATTCAACATCTCCTACAACATCTGTGTTTTCTTCTGGACTTCCTGTGGGTGGCTTTGCTGACAAAAATCTTGTGCATTGTGCTGCAATGCGTTTCACTCTTTTTCTTTGAAAAAATTGCTGTGTTTCTAATTTTATAATGCATTTTACAAACAAAATTATATACCTGACATATAAATTCCTTCACCTCTTCTAAAACTTTTAGCATTTGCCACTGCTTCTGACATTGAATGATCAAGTTGGTTAAAAAAATTCTTTTATATTCTTGAAATACGTGCAATAAAACACTGTTTTATTAATACATGTTTCCCATGGAGGAAATGGTAACTTGACAATCTTTAGGTATTGCTGAATATGATATGGAGATTCAAGAAGTACCTGAATTCAAGCACAAATTCACAACACGATATAAAGTGTTAATAATACATGCTTCAACATAGATTTTATTGATTTTATTGATTCTTCAACATAGAACTTCAAATACTGTTAACATATATTTTGCTTGGTTTATATACGCAAGCCATATACGATTGTATTTAATAACACTAGCCATAAAAATACATATGGATTACAGAACACCTCCATAGTAATGGTGTTACACAGGCAGTACATATTTAACAACAGAAGAATAGATTTCTTCATGTACCTTCCTATGAATGCTTTTATGTTGGGATAATTTACTTTGTACAAAGATATTTGTCCTGGAGTAAATAGGGATGCTAAATTAATAAAAATACAGAGACTTTACTTCAAATAGTTGTTTACTTATGCATTCAGAAGTAAAACTTGGCACTCGTATAAGGAATCATGGGAGTTTTCTGTTAGAAATATGCTTCTCATTAGGAATGTTACAGGTCTTTTTTGTGTTATGAGTGTCAGTCTTGTGATGTGAATTTTTGTTCACACTTATTCTTATGTCACCAAACTTGTAATTACTCATTTACCATGATCAGAAATTCTTTTTTTCACGCCCTCACATCCTTTTAAATTTATTTTCAATTTTTGGATGATACATTAGGCATCAAAAAGGGAAAAAAATTCAAAACCAAAAGTTATGCTTAATGAAGAAAAAACATTTGTAAATCTTCATCTGTGTAAATACATATCAAAGATCATTTTTCGAAGTACAGACCAATCACATGAAACAAATTTTAAAAAAGGTGTATGAGTAAGCAGTACTTAACATACACAAATAAACTGGACAATCCTAGTACAACTATGATACTTGGCTCGGAACAGAAATAAAATGATTGATACAGTCAATCATTTTATTTCTGTTGCTGCAAACTCGACTCCTGACATCTCCACATTCTGTATAACTCGTCAAATTTTTAGGAACTTTTTTAAGATATCTCTAGGCCAAACAGAGCAGATATTACATACAGAACATATAATTATTATTTATGCATATGTCTTTCCTGTTCTATTCAAAGATTTGAGTGTTCTTATTCTGTAAGTTTTTCTATTTTCGCACTGTGGCATTAATTCTTGGAACTGCTTAAGAAGTTTCAAGATATGTCGTAATACTTGGCAATGTTGTTTGCTTCTTTTGAGGATATGAAGAAAGTCAGGTAGCAGTTGGCTGCTGGCTCACATTCCTTTCTATCATTGTGAAACTTTAGGAGACTTGTCTGAAGTTTTGTAACTGCATCTTATTGCAAACTAAACTCACACCAGTTCACTGTGGGTATCGTTATTCAGCTTATATCCAAACATATAAGTGTTAACATATTTTGGGGGACTTTCGAATAATCTGTGAAATGAAAGTATTGTTCAAAAAGAAAACAAAACAAACTAACATGACAATGGAAATGAAACTAGATGCTTAAAGAGATTGGAAAAAGGGGAAAGTGTAAAGAAAATTACCATCGATTTAGCTGTTAGATGGACTACTTTGATAGGGTGGGAAAAGAGGTCTAAAATCGAGTCTTGGTGTGTGAAAAGATCATGTATGGTAGTTTAGAGGAAAGGAAAAGTATAAGAGGTGGTGAATATGAAAAAGTGAGCGATGTGCTTCCCTTGTTGTTCAAGCAGCAAAGGGAATGCCCATTTCAGGATCAATTTTAAAACAGAAAGCCCTAAAATTTTATGATGAATTTCAAGAAGAATAGCCTGGATTTACTGCTAGTGCTGGCTTCTAAAAACTAACTGGATAACTAGGATAACTTCTAAAAACTAACTGAAAAGGAGGGAGATCAAATTTATAATTGTGATTAGATCGGTCTGAATTTTGAATGCTACCCTGCCATCCAGGGAAGAAAAATCAGCACATGGCTACAAAAGAAAGGACAGAGTCAAAATCTTGGCATGCAGCAATGCAACAGGCAGCCATAAGCTCAAACTAGTGCTTATAGGAAAATCAAAAAATAGTAAATTTAAAAACTTAAAAAAGTACACTAATGGGCACGGAAACCAACTATAATCTTTCTGTTTGGTACCGGAATCAGTGAAACGAATGGATGAATGGAGCAATATTTAATGATTGGTTTCATCAGCAGTTTATTCCATCAGTGGAAAAGATTTTAATATAAAAAAATAAAGCAAGAAAGGCGATTCTCATTCTAGACATTGCCTCATCCAATCATGATGCAATACAGTTATGAGACAAAGACATAAGAGACATGTTTCTCCCTCTTAACATAACTTCAGTGTTGAACCAGGGTGTTTTAAAGGCATCGAAGAAAAAATACAGACATAAATTTCTTTCATCTTTTGTCCTAAGCATGGGATACCCACCAGCGGCCCTTTAGTGTTTTTTTTTTTTTTTTACATTTTCCTGTAGTTAAAAAAAGGTTTTGTTTGTTATATTTTCATTGTATTGTATTGCATTCTGTATGTTTCAGGCAGCAACATTAGATACAAATATTACAATAAAAATGGGAAATACAAAGAAAAAATTAATTTTTCATGACACTGAAAAACTGGTGAAATGAATGCTATATCATAAAATTTCAAGTGGATTTTTTAAACTTTATTTACTTATTCATATAGACTCAACAGATGCGGAGCGGTAAAACCGATGAAATCTGATAGCTGGGTTCTGTTCCCATTTCAGTGAACTAGACGGCTGCAAGTGGCTTTATGTGTAATGTGAATACCAAACAATTCTTCTTTAAAAGTTCTCGAGAAAGGCCCTTTTTCCTTGAGCAGATAGCCCTCCATGTCTTGGTCATAAGCCAAATATTCTGATTTTTATTTATGTTTTCATATAAAGACTGGATTTGTCATAAACAAGTAGGTATCCTGTCAAAATATAGATGGTCACTTTTACAAGTCATGGTCCATTTTTCACTATACACAGGTTACTTCTACAGGAATTTTGCACGTATTTTCAGTATGCAAAAGAATGTGAGGAACATTGAGCTTACAAATGTTACTAAAATAGTATTTTTCGTTATTACTTTATGATGGCAATTTCACTCTTAATTTAAATAATCAAGAGACTTATGCTGAAAGGGAATTCATTGTGACAGTAAAATATGAAATGAGATAAATTAGATAATATAGATAAAATATATGAATTAGATCACATGATTATGCAAAATTATGCTAGTGCTGTTTGCCTGTATGGACAAATACCATCGTGAAGGACTTTATTACGTGCTCTCTGTTATTACGCACTATATGGAAAGGAAAGGTCTCCCATATGGAGGACTTTTAAAGGGAAACTGGTTTGTATCCATGTTACACATAAGGAAAACTATGAAAATGTCTGTGCAGATATCCCGTTTCCTGAGACTCGAATCCTGGACTGAACTACCAGTATTCAGTAGCTTTTACCACTCAGCCACTGATGAACTTTCATTAAAGACTTTCTATGTGAAACTGCTCCATATGTTCGTTGCATATGGAGTTAAAAACAGAAACATCATGCAGCTATTCTATCCAACAACAGAAAAACAGAACTTTTGAAAAAAACCAGTGTATATCAAACTTACTGATATGACAACAGATAATATTCAATTGACCAATGATATGACCCAATTGTTATCAATACAGGTACAATTTCTTATGAGAAAGAAGTTGAAGCAAAAGGCATATATATATATATATAATTATTAATATTAACTTTCATTATGTTCTAGAAAACAAAGAGTAAATACTAATTTAATAAAGGTTAGGTTATTCAATTATGGCAAAGCACACGAGGGCTATCTGCCTAGAGGGAGGGATGCCTTCGTGGAGGACTTTCTAAGGGAAACTGGCTCGTATACACGTTACACATGGGGAAAACCACGAAAACGCCCATGCAGCCAGCCCGTTCGCGGGATTCGAACCTCGGACCGAACTACCAGTGTTCAGTGTCTTTGCCGCTCGGCCGCTGGTGGGCCCCTAATTTAATAAAGAGATTTTTCAGAAGTTGAATCTTAGGAAAAGCTGTAAAACTGTGGAAAGCCAAATACGGAAAATATATTAAATTTATTTTATGAAATTCAAATATTAAAAAAGAAAAGAAAATAGAAACCATGAAAAATATATGATCAGCTATTCCTGATTTCGTACCAAGATTCAGACTTTTCAAGAGGAATAGTCTCTTTCCATAAAATCATCAATAATTGGAATATGATGACGTTTCACCTGTTTTATGTTTCTGAATAAAATTTTGATGTCAAATGCAAAAAACATACAAATTAATATAATATTTGAATTTAAATCTACAATTTTCAAATATATATATATATATATATTGCATACATATATATACACAGATATCATACATACATGGTATTGTTACAGATTTTGTATTTATTTAGCTACTTTTAGTAGAATTGTAATTAAATTTTTCCTTGCAATGCCACACATGATGAGTTTTAAGAGCTATGCCGAAAAAGTAAAAATACAAGAGCATGCACATTTAACATTTTAATAAATAAATATATCGTAATCGCACTGTTTTGCTATCCAGAAAATCGAGAAAATAGATTTCACCAGAATGTTCTCATGAATGATTAAAAACTTCTAAAACCCGCACAGAAACATCTCAATTCAGTTGTTTTAAGTGAACTGTAGTTGTTTACTTAGCTGTTCCTTTAACTGTGTAATATTTAATCGTGTATCAACAACATGCCATTACACATTCCTTGGCAAATAATATACCACTTACAAGCATCAATAAAAATTCTGATGTGGCCACCACATGACTTCCTGGTATGGCCCATTAAATTATACAGACTTTTGCTGCATTTTATTTAAACTTATTTCCTTGAATTTCATTAGAGATATAATTCTCATTCAATTAATTCAGTTCTCACTTTGAAGCAAAGCATAAATACATAAAAACTCAAAATATCATTTAAAATTGCAAAGTACAGAAAACTATGAAACACCAAATACAGTTAAAATTTTTTTTTTCTTTTTTTCAATTAAAATTAGAGTTTCCATTCAAAAACAAGCAATTTGGCCAGAGGGCAGGAATACAGAATTTTCGGTGCACAAAACTGAAAGTTTACTTTTGGTCTCACCCGACACAAAAACACTAAAGCTGATGTAGAAACTGAATTCACTATTTTACTAAAGCTTCAAATGTAAAGGAATGGCAACTTTCTTAGGCTTCGCAGCACTTCTTAATCTTTTAAACTGCAACTATTGCACCTACTCTACATTTACTGCATGCAGATTCAACCACTTTTAGAGCAAAATACACACAATTTACCAACATATTAGAGTAAAAAACTGAGCTCACTGAACCAGGTAATAGATTGGGTGTATGTACGTATATATATATATATATATATATATATATATATATTTAGTATGGCCGATTGCAACCAAAAAGAGAGGTGCACAATTACATGTTACAACAGTCCCGTATACAAAATCAAAATTCTAACGCTCTGAGGCTACTTGTTTTTGAGTTATGCAAGATAAATACAAACATATGTAGGTACAGATATCGTAAACAAAAATCTCATCTATTTTACAATTTCAGAAAAACGACACAGAAGCTGCAGAAACTGAATTCACTATTATGTTATCCGTCAGGCTTAGCTGCACTTAAACAACTTTTAAATCAATAATTCTACAACTATTGCATGCAGATTAACGAAAAGCATAAAAACCTTAACCGGAACAACATAATTCGCCCACTTCTAAAGCAAAAAATGCATAATTTACCAAAATTTACCATCAGAATAATAATAAAAAAAAAAAGCACACCAAGCCGACTAACAGAGAAGACATATATACATATATATATATATATACACACACACATACACTTTTAGTGTGGCTGATTGTAACCAAAATGGGAAGTGCACAACTAAATGCTATAGCAGTACCACATACAAACTTTCAACATTCTGAGGCTACTCGTTTTTGACTTATGCAAGATACATACATATGTACATAGAGACATCATAAAATCTCTTCTAAATCCATTTTTTAAACCATTTTGGGAAAAAGAGACCTTTATTCTACCCATACATACAAATGGCACAAAAAAAACACCATTCAGATGTTTTTCCAAGTGCGGTTAAAATGAATATTTCCGTTGAAATATGATACTCAAAATTTTTTATAACTATAATACTTCCTTTAGTCTTGTAATCACTATTCCTGATACCATATATTTTACTAAGGCTAAGCCTTTCTGACTAAGGCCCCCAAATGACAAAAGAATTGCACTCTTAATTAATGAGAAGTTAAGATCTAACAGCCACTTAAACAACATTCATCAGCAAATATGTACGCTGGCTATTTAATTATGCAAGAAAATCAACAACTGTGAGTACTGCAATTTTTTGCTTGAATTATTACGAGGGGGAATTAATGTCCAAGAGGGAAGACAACATTAAAAATGATAAAATTTCATTAGGCAAAATGGTTTTTTAAAAAATAAATAATAAAATCTACTATTGCACCAATTTTAGCTAAAGTCAAAAAATAATTTAAGCCCCTTTGATTCTTTTCACTGCAATAAATTTAAAGAAGCAGAAATATTACACTAATTTACATACCATCATAAGGAACAAAGCGCCAAGCAGACTCCCTCTTTTCAGCAAATGTTTCTAATTTATACTGTAAAATAATTATTATTTTATAAGAAAAGAAATTAAACTCTTAAATATTTTTAAAAACATAAAATTTACCATCACTTACATGAAAGGCACTTATCATCACTATCTCAGTAATCTGCATATCACGTACAACACCAGAACCATAACAACAGTGTTCTGAAGCAAACTGAATAGCTGCTTCACGTACTTCTTCTACAGTCATACCAGGAAGACTGACATAATAGAAAACATAGATGAAAATGCTTTGCATTTAGATTAAATTACATTAATAAATAATAGTTAATAAAATACAAACATTTACAGAAAGAAAATTAGTCAAGGGCATCAATAGGTCAGTCATAAATGACTGGTTAAATGTAGAATCTTTTAGAACAGACCTTAACTACTGGGTCATACGGAATCTTTTTTGATGTTTTTTGATGATAAATGCAAATGAAGCAGTACAAAAATGTATAATTTCTTTATTGAATCAGGTAAATTTCATTTTGTTTTATGACTTTTTGCCATGTCTCTGGCAGTTGGAAAAATCTTGTTTAAAAATTCAATATATTTTTTCCATAAGAGATAGTCCGCAAAGACGTGAACTTCATGCTGCTTAGAGAATTTTGAAGTGACTTGAAGAGATGAAAATTCAAAGGGTCAAATTCTGATCAATATGGTGGGGGTGGTGGGAGTGACTCATAAGTCTCTGGCATTCATTGAAATGTGGAGACAAGCATTGTCATGATGGAAACATCTCTGACAATTAGTTCAAGGTGCTTTGCTTTAATTTTTTTTTCCCTCATTGCTGACTGGACGGCTCATGTGCTTATTTTGCTTTGAGCCATTATGCCAGTGAGAAGTTACATACTACCTAGCCAATTACAGCCCAAAGGCAGTGTCGGCAGGCAGGGCAATCACGCATTTATTTCTGTATATTAAAGAAATACAATAATAGTCCACAGATGCAGTTCAACTTACATTATGTAGAACTGGAACCTATAGACAATGGAATTTTACAGATATATAGAATGATGTTTTAATAGTTGTGGTTCCGGAAAACAAAATTTGAAGCTATCTTTACATATTTTTAAGAATTTTGCACATAGGTAGATGATTTTAGTGCAGTTACATGTGAAATTGTCGTATTTTTCTGTATAATGTAATACGAAACTCTAGAGAGACAATGTTATAGCAGAAAAGTAAGAATACAAAGGGAACACTTTTTAACATAGAGTAAATGACTATCTCGTTAATTTGGAGAGATATTACCCAAAACTAGCAACAGATTTGGCACTAATTTTTGTCGCCAAATGGGGTCCAGGCTTGTGTAACTGAAATGGATATTATAATTGAATAACTGTAATTGATGCTCTATGTAGTTGTAACTGTAATTCAGCCCTCATATGACTTCCAATAATTTTGATAAGCAGAAAGTACTAGGAATATCTCGGCGGCCGGATGAAAACTACATAAGATGGGAGAGAGAGGGCATCTGTTCTCAGTGATTAGTTCAGCGTGAGTTCGGAATACTAAGATATCTTCGAGTTAGTTTCTCTCTTTAGATGCACTTTGCACTAAATTGCATTTAAATCTTCTTAGTAGTTTGAAGTGTAACTACTAACTGTACTCTGTGATACCGTGAAGAAGTGTACGACTGTTTTTGTGGAAAGTTCCAGAACTGTGAACTGTTTCTTTTGATAAAATTAATTTCATCAAGTTAGCATTGGTTCTGTATGCATTCAATCTTTAAGAACTCATATGCATGCAACAATGTGAATTTTGAATAGAACTTGGAATGGTTATATTAAGTGTTACAGTTATTAAAATGTATTACAGTTACTACAGAATTGGTGTTTACAATCTTTACAGTACTACATTAATGTTTATTGTCTTTTCAGTTATGAAAGGTGTTACAACCTATCAGAGTTATCATTTATGTATTTAATTATCTGTATCGCTCTATTTAGAGCCTCATGATTGCCTGGAAGCAACTTGCACCATTTTCATTCATTACTTGCTGATGTTTATGACAGATTATCTTGGTGTCATACAAACCTTTTGACTATTGTTGTACAAAATGATTTCCATGAGAAAGTTTTTTTTTTTCATCTAAAATGGCTCTTTTCTTCATTGCTTTCTCTCTTTTTAATATGATACATCTTTTATGTAAATGTTATGGTATGTATTATGTATATGTCTGGCCAATTGTAGTGTATGTGGTGGAACATAAAACCACCACCCTCTGTTCACCCAAAAGTATATGTATGCACTTGTTTCAAGCACCTAAATCGATGAAAATCTACGTTTTGTGGCAGCCCCTGTATGACCATGTGTTACTACGTATGGCGTTACTGTCAATAAACACCCAATGCGGCCCTTCTGGAGGCTGCATTTATGGAGACTGGGAGGGTGGTGGTTAACTAGATAGTTGCATGTACCTGACGATACCCGATTTGTCATAAAAAGCCATCCAGGTGTCCAACCCTGCATTCACCCGTTCACTTGAAACAGAAATTCAGCTACATTACACACTAGAATTATGCAATAAACTTGATGAAAATCGGTTCTTAATGTAGAAGAAAACGTGCCTTGGTTTGAAAAAATGCAGAAATTTACAGATAAACCCATACAAGTTGAATTTTAACTTCCCTATTAAAATTATATGACAGTTGATTTTGTAAAAAACTACAAGAAAAAAAGTCACCATCCTCTAAAGAAATACTCTTAACATTAGACATCACACTGAATTTCCTTGCATACTTTTTGTATTCTTAATTTTTTTATATATATCTGTGACAAAATAAAATTTGAGTATTTTTCAAATGCAAACTAAACAACTTCAAAACAAGAAAGGGTCACCTAAATGGAGAAATGAAGAACAACATCTACTAAAAATCGATGATATAGTTGATTCATGAAGATTTAACTTCAATCTTTTAGCCACCTAATATCCTCCATTAATGGTCAAATGGATAAGACTGCCTGAATCTAGTGGCTACTGGGTAGAATTTTGTATAGCTTGACATACTGTATTTGGTGGATTGCATATAGACTGATGGTGATACATATAGTGTGCATTCTATTTTAAGAGTTGCAGACAGAAGTGCTACTCAGAATTCTTCAGGAATGATTTTTCACAACTTTGGAAGGATTTTCAATAAATTTCATGGTCAATATATTAAGTACGGCTCATGCTTTATAGAATGGCAACATACTGGAATATAGAAGATTAAAATACTTTATTTTGGGCTGTAGCAACATATTTCTTTTAAATCGCCGAGTTTTCTTATTAAATTTGAAACATACATATCTTACACACTGCCAAGTGGCTGCCACTTTTAACCTTCTGACCAGCCAGGATTTTCACTAAGAAAGCACAAATTTCCCCCAAAATACTATGAGAAAAAATGATTTTCTTGATTTAAACATAAAAATTCTCCTCGTATTTTATACCTGTATTTGTGTACTTTTAATATACTGCCTTAATGTCTTTGACATATTTTTAATATGCACATATACATACATTCTTACAGATATCACAAAAAATATTCTAGCCATATATATACGGCCTTGCCAGATAGAGGGTTAAGTCATCGAGTTTGTTACTCAAAATTTCATTAAGTTTGCAAAATAAATAAATAAAAAATAAAACTCAAATTCAAAATTCGCACTACAAGGTGCACATGTTCGAGTAGAGGACTATGTGTATTCAAAATGTGGTGGTCTAGGTGCTGACATTTTTTAACCATTGCATTTTCCTTGAACTGGATGTACTGCACGTATGTACAATACATACATTACATTCATTGCATGGATATCAACAGAATTTTCATCATTTTATAACAGATATGTAAAATCTGTTAACATTGTTTCTATCAAAATTTTATTGTTCTTCTGTTATAAACAAAACTCCTTAAATTGAAGTTCGTTATGCAAGCAGATAACGCCCTTTATTTCATAAATATCACACATTTTTAGTATTTAATGTGACACATTGTGTAAACAAAAAAGTTCATTTTTTCCCTAACCATTAATTGATTAACAATATACATTTTTTCACTTTTTATGACTTAATGCCAATGTCACACATCAGTGGTAGAATGAATATTTAAAAATTAGGCAAAGATATACCTTAAATGAGCACAGACTTTGTTAATAATAATAATAATAATAATAATAATAATAATAATAATAATAATAATAAATCTCAGTATTTTTAGGAGAAATCATACTTTTTCAGAAACAAGAAACTTTGCTAAAATGTTCTGCGCTTGAAGAAAGAAAAGGAAATGAAGGAACATGCAGACATTTAGCGAATATTTTTAAAAGAACTATTAATAATACATAAAATTTTCTGAATTAATGAAATTAATGCATGTGCTTAAATACGCAAAAAGATTATCAATGCAAATAATGATATTCAACTAAGGATATGTAATAATAAACTTACTTTTCTATGGGTTTTCTTTGCTGCACATCAGGCTGCCAATCTGGCATAGATGGAGGCATTAATATCCCTAAAATATAGGTAGGTAATGAAAAAATTAAGTGTCAACAATTAATTTCAAATTTGTATAATTTTTTTTTCTAGCATATGGAAATGAAACAAAATTTATATATAAAATATTTATACATATAATATTTAAATTTGTATTAAATAATTTCAATATTTAACACATATAACAATTATGTAAGACAATCTGATTAAAACAGACTATTATAATATTTATTGCAAGCAATTTTACAGAAATTTTAAAATAAAACTTTAAAACTTACCAGCCTATAAAAATTACAAGTCATATCCAGGTTACAGACAACCTGAGGAATTACTCATTACATATATTTTTTATGCTCAGCATTGTTTGAGAAAATGATGTATCATTTTTGGACATTTATTAGTATTTTGTTCATACCATCATACAATTTTAATCCTTCATATCTCATTTTAGGATCACCTGTCTTCTTTTACAAGTGTATATGGTTGGAAGGCAAATGTTTAGCACTGTGTTCCTTTTCTGTTTGACACTGAAACTTTTGGCCAAAAAGGTTTTTCCAGTCAGCAAGACACTGAAACAATACTAAGCTAATATTAACCTTTGGTTATATTGAAAAGATGTTATATGATTATGTAATGATTATTTAAAAGTGAATGACACAGATGTTAACAATAAAAGCTGCAGATGAAAGATGCAGCTGGAACTGTAACCAATTAAACAGTATTTTTTTTGACAAAACATTTTGCAAAGTTTACATGTATTGTGTTACTGCATTTTTCCTGACTTGAGTTTTTCTCACACATCACTAAAATAAGTGATGTGTGATTGGAGTTTGTTTCAAATCCATCATATTTGGTTTCAGATTGGAGCATAACATAGACACAACTGCTGCAAAATTTCAAGACTTATGGAAACTTTTACACTTTACAAGGCACATTTCAAATGGTTTAAAAGTTTCCCTATATGCCAAAAAATCGACTAAGATGATACTTGCTCAGTTTAAAAAATAATGATGAAAAGTTTACAAAATCAGAGATCTTGTGTAATCACTCTGTTAACTGACAGTTAGATGCATCACAGAAAAGCTAAATTTTAACCATACTAACCAGATATCACACACACTTGGATGCTTCATCATCATGTGCCTTATCATACCTTGCTTTCTGTGAATAGAGATTTTGGTCTCAAAAATGCATTCCTATTGTGTCTCACAACTCCAATATTCACATTTCGAAGCAGGAGTCATGAAAAATGAGCAACACCTTCGCCGAGAATCGAACCACAGACCTCTGGAATATGCGCAGTATGCTGACTATTACACCACGGAGGCATGCGAAGAAGGCGGAAGAAATACCTTATATACTCCCCCTTTTAAAGGGCGACTGGGGATCAGGGGACACAATCGCCAAATCCCGGTGGTGAAAATCATCATCCACCACCTTTTTTAGTTCAGGTGACAGTGTAGAGACATTTTGATTATTTCGAAGCAGGAGACATGAAAAATGAGCAACGCCTTCGCCAGGACTCGAACCACGGACCTCTGGAATATGCACCCAGCATACTGACCACTACACCACAAAGGCATGTGAAGAAGGCGGGAGAAATGCCTTCTAACCTGAACTCAGTCCTTGAGACATTCTTCTATTTGAGATATTGAAAACTACCAATAATACGAGCTTTGAACTACAGAAAACATTAACAAGGCTATGATCAACCACCTAAAGACCATTTTAATTTCAGAGTTCCAACAGTATTCTAAAGAAGGGAACAATATCACAGGCAATATTTAGCTTTCAAAAGAGCACCTTTGAAGAGAATTAAATGGATTTGTAACTGAAACATTAAAAAAGTGCTCAGGATCTGATTATTATATTTACAGACCTTGAATAATGCTAATTTTTAAACAGAGAAAATATTTGCTGTAAGCGCCCTTAGAATAATAATTACACATTGGAAAAAATATTACTGTAGACTACAGAATATATCCATAATTTTTCTTACCTTCTGTGAGAGTAGTTCCTTCATAACCGGGTATTTTCTCTAACTGGCTCATATCAGGAGCAGTAGGACATACATCTGGGTTAAATCCCGGTTCACCTCCACCTGAATTCAAACAAAAATCCATTCTAGCACTTTGATAGTATGCAAGCAATAACAGTCATTACATTTTGCACTTATATTTATTTCCAAATAAAAGTATGAAAAGCTTGATAATTTGATAATGTTAGAGATAACTTATACATATATATATATAATGCTATGGGGTAATACTGCAAAAAAATTTGTTATTGATTGAGCTTAAAAAGGACATCCCGTTATGCTAAAAAGAAGTGGGCTAGTTCTAACACTTTTTGCACTGTGACAGTAGTTAACATTATGATACAATGCAATATATTACAACATTGATATGTTCAATATATTGCATGCAATATCACGTTATATATACCCTAATAAAAGCAATGATGTACTGAAATCTCATTTGGGTATATTCTTGTTTGAGACATCTTGTATCAAAGCTTTAGGCATATGTACCCATATCTAATATATATGTATTATTTCTATTAGTCATCAAGAGCCAGATTAAAGGAATATTTATATGGAGCATTACATAACATTTACATGAATTACTATGTATATCACATTACTGAAGAAAACATACTTATAATAGCATGTACAGTTTTACTTTTATTATAACACAGAGAACATGACAAAAGTAGTTATTTTCTTATACTTTTCACCACAGTCCAAATAATCAATACAATTTCAGCAAGAAAATACCATATATTTCAACTAAATTATATGCCAATTTGGACTTCTCTTGATATCTTTTAAGATCATTTCTTGGATTTTGTGAATGGTAAAGTAAGTTCATTACATCTTCACTAACAATTGTGGTCACATATACGATTAATTTATTTACAAAATCTGCATGAAACTGTTTAGCGCTTTCTGTAATAGTTCTAATTTCATGTTTAGTACACTGTAACAGTTCTGTGACTTGCACTAGATTTATGAATCCTCCCATCTAAAGATTATTTCTTCAGTCACTCAGTTCTTAATGCAATTATATTTATTTGTTACAAATACAGATTTGGTTATTGTATGTTTGTAGTTTGGCACTGACAGGCATATTTTAAAACCAATATTAACAGTGTCATCATAAGAGAGGGGGGGAACAACTTAAGTAATTTTTAAAAATACGTGTCAGGAGAAATAAGACTTTTTACTTGTTCTCAGAAATATTCTGAACTCGATGTAAATAGTTTTTCCCATTAAAGTAATACATTTGAGATTTATTCAATATAGAGTGAGCAATCTTGGTGACTAAGCACAGTGGCAACTTTAACAAGTAGCAGGCAAATTGCTTTTTCATTAGAAAATCCCTTTTTATCATTAAATTTCTTATATCCTTCCTGCACCCTTTGACGGGCGGTAGTCGCACCCTGAAACCATCAATTTTCGAATTTTTTCTCCCTCTTCTTTCCTAAATTTTTAAGTGAAAACTGATTGATTACTTATCTTTTACCTCTAAATAACAAAATCACTGCAGAACCATATATTTTTTTGGTCTTAATTACTTCAAATTGGATGCCTTTGAAAATTCGTTTTCAATTTAGACAAAATAACTTCCTTTTATTAATATAAAAAACTTTAAATTTCAAAAGTTATTCATCGCACATCATAACTTCTATCAGAAACAATAAAAATACAGCAATAATAATTAAACTGCACATATGAACAACTTGTATATATTTATGGCATTTGCTTTGTGATTTCAGAGAGCAACTACTGAGCCACTAGAGTATTGTGTCACAAAGCTTACAATACTCTAGAGGCTCAGTGGTCGTGCCCTGAAACCATTGCTCTTCACAATAGTGTTTGTGAGTGTTTTATTTTTACCTGGATATAGGTAAGAGGTTCTGAAACCACATAGTTATTTCATTGCTAAACAATATATGCACCTGCCCAGCAAAAATGCCTTTCATTTCCAGAGATTTTTCTCTGAGCTCAACATGCTTGCTTCCTAAGCTAGTATTGCGATTTTATAAATTATTTTGTGTGGTTTAAATACAATGTAAATATATTTTGCTATAATTAAAAATAGAAATTAATAAAAGTTTTACTGAAATTTAAAATATTTTATAAATATTTTGGGATGAAATGCAAATAAAATATATACAAATGGGAAACGAAGGATCCGGACCAGAGACAAAATGACCAAGTCTCCTCTATTAACATCAAAAACCACAAACTTCATGTACCAGATGAAAAGAGACTACAGAATGCTGGACATATGCCGGTAAAATGTAAATCCTGGTGGTGCACATTTTGTAGCCCAACAGAGAAACCTCATAGAACAAGATACATGTGCGCAACATGTGATGTACCAAAAAGATAAGACATACTTTGAACAGTTTCACAAAAAAAACTTTGTTCTTTGACATTTAAAAAAACACTTGAGTTTTTTTTAATCCTTACTTTACTCAGTTTTTTAATCCAATCCATTTATACTAATGTCCTTATTATGCACGTTCTGTTTTCACTGCTACAGAAATATCACATAAATGTTTATTTTTTAATTTTTTTTTCACAATTTACTTTGTAAAATAATGTAAAATTTACATATAATGCACTTCTTAAATGCACTTTTTTTTAATTCATAAATTTTGTGATTTACTGGATATGGGTGCAGAAAAAGGTAAATTTTTTTCCTTACTCCCTCAGTAAGTTTCAAAGTTATAGACGTGTGCTGGTTTCACAGTGCAACCCCACCCACAGAGCAGTGGGCAAGAATAGACTTTTTTAATTCATATAGTATTTATCTGTAGGATCATAATATTCGATTTCTAGAGTTCTTTAGTTAAAACACTATAAAAGTAACATCACACGTATCAAAGAGTTAAAATAAAACTTTTTATTTAAAGACTTCTTTCTATTAAAAATTATTCATCACTTATTATTATCATCAGAAGCCTTGCTTCAAGGCTGATTGTACATTTCGAACCCTGCAAAAATTAAACACAAAAAATATATTAATTAATATTTTAAAGCAAAATATACCTTTATTTCGTTGTCCCTCATGAGAAAACTAGTGCTTTCAGAAAACAGGAACCCTATACAGCTGCCTATAACAGCTTTGCTTTGAGCCGACCCTTATCTTTATGTTACAAATAATTACTGTAATTTGTTAAATAATGCAGAAGTTGAAAAGGCAAATAAAGAAAATTTTACCAGGTCAAATAAAGCTCAATATTTCTTTCAATCAAGTGCCTTTTCGTATACTATTAGTATAAAATAACCATTTAAATACATTCATCATCTGAAATATTTGGCCTCTGTGAACTCTATGTTAAGTTATTGTTGCTAAAACAGGTGTATTCCAGAAAAGACGCTAGGACAAGTTGAATAAATAAAACATTAAATATAATTTCATTACTAAATTCTTTTGACTCTCAAATTAATTCTTCATTTTTAATAACATCTAAAGAGTTTATTCATTCTCAAACAGATAAAACTTAATGATAAACAGTAAGAAATAACACAAAGTAAAAATTGAAAAAAGCACCACAGTAAAAGTACATGATGCAATAACATCTTAACAAAAGTCCCATTCATTTTTAGACCTCAGAAATTGATACGAGCAATTTAATTACTTAAATTTTAAACACACAATATTGGGTAATTCAGTTTCCTATCAAAATGTACTATAAAAAAATAACACTACACATATCTTCACTGCAATACATGCTTGTGAATTAAGAACAATGGAAATTGTAACTTGAATTAATTAGTGCACAAACTCAAATGTTTAAAGATAATGACGATATGTAAAATAATGATGATTATGGGATTTTTCTACAGTTTCAAACTGTTAATACTAAAACAAATAGGACTGAGCAGATTGTAAAATTAGATGTAACAATAGGTGGAAAAGTTATCATTTTTATCTGTTATAAATTAGTACTGGCTATGACATATGCCAAATTCTTTAACCAACTGCAACAAATTCTTTTCAATCACTGGTATCTATGAGGCAACAAAGCAGAAGATCAAAATACCAACAGAGATCATAAGTCAACAAAATAGAGAAATATGAGCTCTTAGTTTTCTTTGATACACATGTATAAGATCACACTGATTCACAACAGATAGCTGCAACCAATGCCCATTATTCTGGACTTCTGAAAGGTCCTACAAAATGGAAATTTCACTTAAATGTCTAGTAATATGGAAAAAAAAAAAATTGCAAAGAGATAAAATCTCTGCATATCCATCTTCTGCTTACCCATCAAAGTACATAAAGATTTAGGAACAGAAATGATGTTAAATATTCTATAGTTACTGGATCTGGTTTTACATAACTGTGCTTATTCCCTGATGTGAAAAAATAACTTTGGAAGCACTGATTTCATCAGTTACATGCCAATATGCCTCAACTTTGTGTTAAACTACATTAAACAATTGTAATAACTATCAGCACATCATTGAAAAGTTCTAAAATACACCACCTACACAAGAACATAAAAATAGGAAAAATGTTTAAGGTAATGGAAAAAATACTAAAACATGTAATGCTACTTACTGATCCTTATAAAAATAACTTTATTACTTTAAGCCTAATCCACTTACTGATCCTTATAAAAATAACTTTATTACTTTAAGCCTAACCCATGCACTTTTTCTACGCTGAACAAGAAAAAACTGCTGACTGACTAGTTTATGTATTTTCAAACCAATAATTTGGAATGATAATATCATATAATATTTTTTAAAATAAGAAAGGGAGAAGATTTTTTTTCTTTTTCTTTCTTTTCTCTTTGCAAAACTCTATTTAAAACTGAAAATTTATGCTTAAATGACCTTATAAATTCCAGTTACTTACAAGATGTAGAAATAATTACCCTCTAAGTTAATAACACAAATTTCAATTCACTTATAACAATTTCAAACTCTAATACAATACAAAGTCCAAAATCTGGATGTCCAATATTTGGAGTGATCTAACAACTGTGCCATTCAGAACAAATTTTAATTTTTTTTTAAAGAATTTTTTTTCCCCTATAAAGTCTAGGAATAAAAAAAAAGAAGTGTTCCATAAACGTGGTTTTTCTTTGGACTAACTGATACTCCTGTATGTGAATTTCGAACATCTGCTGGTCAGGAAATCACACCATGGCCAATGACAATATATTGATTAATATCATACTGATGTTAGCCAGGAACATACATTCTTATGAATCTAATTCTGGTTTAACATAGCAAATCGAACTCTTGCCTTAATTTTTTCGATTTGAAGCAGCTTATTATTTTGTCAACTCTACCATTAATTTTATCAAAATTACATTTCTAGTAAATAACAACATTTCCACTTTTACTATTTTCCTGAAATTGCACATCTATCAATCAGCCAATGGATACTGGAATTTTGAAAGCACTAAAATGCTGATATAAAGTAGCTTTTTATAAACCCATGCTGAAATAAGACCATCCAACTCTAGAAATATTTTAACACAAAATTTGATGTGTAGGACATTGCAAGATCATGACAGGATGTATCTGCAGATAATTTTTTAAATGCTTGGCATATAGCCACGTATAAAATTTCATGATAATAATGATGATGATGAGATCCATAAATCACACAGATAATTAAAAGAGAATGTGAAATTTTCCAATTAATGGAATAAAAATAAAAAATAAACACTAATTGAAGATGATATAATCGAAGTCTTATGTGCAAAGACAATGTCTCAACCATCAATCTGTTAATGACAGATACAAGCAATATGGTTAGATCCAGAGGAAGATGCCATTTCGGCTTTGAGCCACATTTTAATTTTGTGTAGTGATGATTCGGGTGGGGGGGAACTTTCTTTATGCAAAATATCTTTTTCTTAAGAAAGAACATTTTTAAAATAATTTCTACATGACATCTTACTAGATTTAAAACTGATGATATAAAATCTAGAAATTTCCAAAATTCGGAATCCCCTAAAATTCTAGATCTTTGTACTATATCTCAGTTCTCACACTTTATTAGTATTTTCTTAACAGACAAGGTATGCTTTCTTTTTGTTCTGTTTATTAAATTATATTCTGTCTATTGCATATAATATGGTTGAGCTACTCTATTTTTTGACAAATTCTTTTGCTCTTGAAGAAGAGCCTGCATCTTATTGTCTTTGAAATCGGCAGCAAAGTCTACATCAAACTAAGGTTTATTTTATGCCTAGTTTTAAAATTGGCCATCAAGCTTATGTAGATCTATTAAACAAGATGATATTGAATGTCAGTTCACCTTCAACCTCCGTTTGAGAAACAGGGGTGACAGCACTGTAGAAAGACAGGGGACTTCTGTTGCATATAATTTCTCTTTCTCAGTTTTCTTAGATCTGAACATTATTGGGTATGGTTGGTGGAAACATCACAGCAAATTTTGCTGGAATCACAAGGTTTCTCTCCTCAATTGCAATCTTGCATTTAAACATAACTCTTCATTTCTGCTACATGGTAAAAGATAGCCAGACAAAAAACAACTGCATTTTCTGCTAATTTAAAAATTTACCATTTTTGCTGAGAATGCTGCAAATTGAAGTGAAGATATTATCTATGAGGCGGATGGATGATGGCATTCACTCGGATTTTCCTCTAGAATGGGGAAATTTCTCAGAATTATTAGAAAATTCTGAATCAGTTTCTGATATTAAGACATTTGATTAAATCATCGGAATTTGATTAGGATCAAATAAAACATTTTTTTTTCTATTATTCACACTATAATGACATTTTTGGGCCCAAATGCACTTTAGCCCACTGCTTGGCGGCGATTGTTTTTGAATGAGCAATAAACGCGCCAACATGGGTAACTCCGTATATCCGCGAACATGGCTGACTGGGTATTTTTGAAGCTACGGAAACATGTAGCTTTCGCGCATGCGTATTTCCTATTTTATAAAGAACGGTTTTATTGGTAATGTGAGATGACGTAGCGGTTTATTCGAAATGCTTACGTGTTAATTTGAGTAGTTATTTCAGTTCTCGTTTTATTCTTTGAATGCGGTGTT
Organism: Stegodyphus mimosarum; assembly: GCA_000611955.2. Taxonomy (NCBI): domain Eukaryota; kingdom Metazoa; phylum Arthropoda; class Arachnida; order Araneae; family Eresidae; genus Stegodyphus; species Stegodyphus mimosarum. Next base: position 875,674 of record KK117669.1, read on the forward strand.
TTTCTATTGAGTGTTTGCTATTTTCGTACGTATATTTCGCTAAATACCAAGTCGCTATGGATTTAGCTGTGATGCTGAGAGAGGTGAGTGAATGTACATGTACATTTATTACTTTATTGGAAGTGCAAGGGAAACGTGATTGATTGGTGTATGAAAGCTGGTTATTTTGTTGATTTGTGCACATTGCCTACATTGTGCAATTCGCTGATGTTTTTTTTAAGTTAAAACGGAACGCTGTGCACATGGCATTTTCTTGTAATTTATTTTCGTTATTTTAGCTTATTTTGTTGATTTGTGTACGTTGCCTACATTGTGCAATTCGCTGAAGTTTTTTTTAAGTTGAAAAGGAACGCTGTGCACATGGCATTTTCTTGTAATTTATTTTCGTTATTTTAGCTTATTTTGTTCATTTGTGCACGTTGCGTACATTGTGCAATTCGCTGAAGTTTTTTTTAAGTTTAAAAGGAACGCTGTGCACATGGCATTTTCTTGTAATTTATTTTCGTTATTTTAGCTTATTTTGTTCATTTGTGTACGTTGCCTACATTGTGCAATTCTCAGATTTTTTTTTTAGTTAAAACGGAACGGTGTGTACATGGTATCGTTTGTAATTTTAATGCCCTTTTAAAAAAAATTCCTTCTTTCTGGGATGCCATTTTGGTTACGTTTTCGCGGAGCGTGTCGGGAAGGTTATGTAACGGCATAAAATGTGTAAGTATTACAACATAAAATGTAAATAATTAATTTAAAGGTAACTGACAAATATTTTAATGATCGTAATGTTCGTTTTGCATATTATTTTATTATCTTTTTGTGGCAACAGTTTCCATACTAATTTATGCTTTAGAATTCTATGTTTTGTTTACAATAGGTTTTCGCGGAGCGTGTCGGGAAGGTTGCAATTGCAAAGACGTTTCGCAGAAACGCGCCGAATTGGCGATTTTCAAAACATCGCCAAGCAGTGGGCTAAAGCGCATTTTCACCCATTTTTGTTATCAAATTATTTGTAAACAATTTTGAACTCGTATATAAGCGAATCCCTGAATTTTAATATAATTTGGGCTCTATAACCAGGCACATAAATATTCACGTGCAATTCAAATCAATTTATGTATGAAACTGGGTAAACTGACATGTAATTGAAATTTTTTCCACTTTTACTTTCGTCCTATTTATTTCACACATTGTTCAATGAATACCTAATAATAAAACTATTATTTTTTAATAATCTAAGTTTATATGGATTATATAGATCTTCATTCATAATTAATTACATCATATTTAGTTTTGTATATATATACCTACTTATCTCTTGGTAAAAATATGAACATGCTCAACTTAATTTTGCTACATAATTTTATATCGAATTAAATTTTATAGCAATGAGTTTATAAGATTTGTAGTTTTTAAGATGATGATTATATATTCCAGAATACTGACTTACCTGCAGAAGTATATCCTGTATTAGGATATCCTCCAGTGCTTGGATATCCTCCTACATTTGTATTTCCTCCTGTGTTTGGATATCCTCCAGTGTTTGGATACCCTCCTGTACTAGGATATCCAGTTGACGAATTCATTGGATTTTGCTGTGGAAAAGGTGGGCTAACTGGATATGGAGAAGCGTCACTTGGTGGATAATTTAGATATGGAGTAGAACTAGAATTTGGTGTAAAGTTTGGCCAGGGAGGAGAAGTGACAGGATAATTAATATTTGGATATGGTGGAGATTGTGTAGACATCCTAAAAAAGAGCATATTTGACTAAAAACTGTGAAAATAAATTATAAATTTCAGTTACTCAAATAATAATGAAATTTAATATCAAACTGCTTACTAGTTCTTTATGGTTACCTACACAGAAAATATAGCAAAAATTACATTGTGCAAAAATTTAATATATTACAGAATTCTATGAAAACACATAGCAAAAATTCTTCGAAATGATGCAAAGGTAATACATACTATTTGATATAATAAGAGATTTCTTATTATTGAGTATTTATAAGTTACTCATAAATTACATAAATTCAGATATTTGCAAAGCTCTATAAAATTAAAATGTTATTAAGAAAAAAAAAAAAGGCTCGATATTCAATCGCCACACTTTTGATAATGAAATAAAACTTTTATGTATGGTTTACTTCACAACAGATTATATCAGTTAATGAAAACTGCAACCTTGCTTCTTACCTAGTGCTATAAATTACCGATACTTTAATACGCTAAAATACCATACATAGGGCCATTTTAATAATAAAGATATTTATTGGATATTTCTCAAAATATTTTTTATGAACAAATTCTCAATTAAAACTGCATGGACCCCAAACTTTTATACAGAAGTTCTCTATAAAATAAAACAAAAATTCTACGTTTGTAAAATTTATTGCGTAATAGATCGTAGAATGCTATTTTTTATTCATTGATTAATGTTCAATCAATTATCAATGTTTCAATCAATACCTCGAAATGCCATATTATTTAAAATTCGCACACGAAATATAAAAGTGACAGCAAACATCAAATCTATTTTAAAAAGCTTAGGAAGTTTAATTAACGACCAACAAAAAATTCTCCCCGAATTTCATACACTCTTCGAAAATGGTACATTACGTTCAATGCTTAGTCCTTGAAACACAGTGAGAAAAATAATGCTCTTAAAAATTATTAATCATACAAGAAAGAGAAAGAAATAGTACACATTTACTAAAATTTATATTCTTTTTTAATCTGTGGAGCAAATGCGGCTAAATTTCAAACATACTTGTTGCACATTAACACACACCTTTATCATCGAACGCAAACTGAAACAAAATGACAATTATCTTTCACTTTCACCGAACAGGCGACTCACATGGTTTGTTTACAAAATAGCTTGCTGCCAAACATCAGTAGATGATTATCTAATTCTAAGCAAACTTAAGGCCTTTTAAAGATAAGGCAAGAACACTCAACCTGGAAGCATAAAATTTATGAATCAGCAACTGTAAAATGATTCAACAATGTTTAAAATATTTGCAGGGAAAGTTACTGAACTAAATCATAGTTGGTAAAAAAAAAAATTTAAATTCGAAAAAGTACGAAACTATCAACGAATCGTGCATTGCAAAGATCGGCTATAATTTGTTGCTGCTTTGTCAGAATAATTTTACTGCATGAAACTCTTCGTTTTGCCTAAACTCTGTGGATCAAATCATTACATTCATCTTGTCTCTCTGTATTTAATATTATTTACGTACTCCGCCCTTAGCACTACACGGAAGAGAAACATAACTTCGTAGATGGCTTTCTAAGGGAAATTGGCTCATATATACGTTACACATGGGGAAAAACCCATGCAGCTGGCCCGTTGGCGGGAATCGAAGCTCGGACCGAACTACCAGTGTTCAGCGACTTTACCACTCGACCGCAGGTACGCCCATCTCTCTCCCTCTTTGGAGGCACTTTATCCTCAGCCATCTTTTGTTGGTGCTTCTGAAGCTGTTCCAGTTCTTTCTTGCTGAACTTAGTTTTATCTTCCGCTAGAACTCCTTCTTCATTGTTAATTTCAAAGCACAAGGTTTTGTCTAAAGACACAAACTTACAGGAACAGAGTCACAGGTATATTCACAAAGCCTACAGACCTTTTCTTCTACGGTCTGCTCTCATTGGACGAAACATCTGCTTGGCGGTCATATTTGGAATAGTCAGTTATCGCCTTGTAGGCTTGGTAGTTAACGCCAAACATACCTTGTGGGCTTTCAGTAAAACGAGGAGAAACAGCGTTTATTTCATTCGATAATTTTTTATTTTATGAATGAAAGCTGAGGAGAATTGTGTGGAATATATTTGAAATAATCCACTGATCTTATTAATAGTTTATTTGTATTTCGATTGTTATTTGCATTTATTTGTATTTTGTATAAAAAATGAATTTAAACTGTTAAAAAGTACGATAATTGTTTTGCAAAAAAAAGTGTTTACATGGAAATGGTACGTGTACTTTTTCGTCATTTTGTGTAAATTTCCATAGCGCATTAATTATACAAATAAAAGGATATGAAAAAAATAAACCAAATGAAAACATTCAATAAACATTTAAGGGCGTCGGATACCTATTCTTTTTATTTAAATTATGAGTAAGTATAACTAAAATTATATTTTATTCCATTATGCGCTATTTCTATTGTATGCAACTGATACCTACTACAAAGAGTACAAACCAGTAAATAAAAATAAGAAAAATTAGCATTAACGAATAGAGAAAATAAAGGTGCTAAATTCTAAATAATCAATAAAGTAAGGATAAAAATAAGCCCGTGCAGGGCACGAGTGGTAAAAGACACGAGTGGGGATAGAACCCGTGATCTTGAAGTGCCAGAATTTTTCATGCTCCTTACCGCTGAGCTGCGGTTTCTCCGTTGACGCCTTCCGGTACACCACGATCATAAACAAATAGCAAAGGCAAAAGTCGCCAAACACAAGATTTTGTAACCCTACGTTTCCTATTTCAACCCATCGGAGCAAACAATAGAAGAAACGGTCTGTAGGCTTTGTGAATATGTGAGTCACAGCCTTGAAAATCTGTCTGCAGCATTATCTAGTCATAATTTTCTCCAGGACTAATACACATTCCTGTAAGTCTTTTGCTGTTAGACTTTGATAATAAGTGATAACGAATATATTTAATGTTTCCAGAAGCCCCTGAGTATTGGTTTCGCGTCAGAGGTTATCTCAATATAGCTTTGAAAATCATTTGTTGCCGGCATGAATGTTTGTAACTCGATGCCACCTTTCGTCCTCCGGGACGTATTATACTTAGAAAATTTGCTTGTGACGAGAGCCATTTGTAGTCCGAAGTTTCACTGAACTAGAACTCCTTTGTGACAACAATGAAACTTTCGTTCAGTGGTACATCTTTGTTTCAAAATCTGAACTACCTCATTCTCTTCCTATCAGTCTATCATCGTTTCTAAAAATAATGACGTTGATACTTTTCATTAGTCAAATTATTTTTTTAAAGTTTATTGCTTTACCTCTGAATCAAGTTGTTATTCAAAGTCATAAAATATCGGTGAATAAAAATATTTCGTTGATGTATTCCGAATTACTTATTAGAAGACTTACTTATCGTATTTTTACGAATTCATCGGTAGCCAGATCTCATTAGTTTACTTTTGTAGTTAAATCCTGTACTCTTTTCTTTTCATGAAAATTTAAGAGTAACAACTTCGAAAAACCCAGGGTTAAATAGAAAAGCTAGATCATTCCTTTGTGCGACTTCCGCCGACGCGATCCTCGTGAGGTGGGGGGGGGAGGTTAACAGGAAGCAGCCTGGCATCATTCTGCTTTGACTTCGCTGTTTAAAACTAACAATGTGACATCCCAAATTAATTTTAATCACATACATTTGTTTTCTAGTGAAGAAGTGTTAAAGTCAAACTGGAGGCTTTCGAAATAATTTTGTGCTGTCTGCTAACTCATTTCCAGTAAATTAATTAGCATTATTATAACAAAAATTTCAAGGAAACGTTTAAGATTTTCACGGTTTGGAGTCCAGCTTTGCGTTATATTCACAAACGTAAAAGTAACGCTTCCGAAAATCTATAAATACAGCTAACTAATTCCCACTGTGATATAGATTTTGTTCAAAGATTTTAAGTTACAAATTCAATTAACTTTCATTAGTACTTTTCAAAAGAAGTTATTTAAGTTACGAATTTTTGCAATAAGAATACTCGCTTTGCTTTTCAGTACAATTTATACAAGAGGAGTTTTTTCCGTAGTTGAAAATAAATAAGTCTACCAAAAAAAAAAAAAAAAAAAACATAAACTTGCAATACTTTTTAAGAATTTCCCTCCAAGATTACAAACTTCATGAACATCGGAACGTTATCAGGTGGTGTAGCTGAAGGGTGTTCTAAAAAAAACAAAGATGTTTACAATAATTTACATAGAAATATTCTTTCTGTTTTGCGTCATAGAAAAATCTAATAAATAAAAGAAAGAGAACAGGCTATCATTATTTATTCTCAAGTTTTGTGACCCTTGAGAAGCTTTTATATATTTCTTTTTAGTTTTAATTAAAAGTAAGTGAGTTAGTAGTTCAATATATTACAACTAGCTGAATAAATGCCAGTCTGAAAATTTCAATGTTGAGCTGTCTGTTTGAACTCCAAATTTAATATAATAATTCCAAATAACAGAAATTTCTTGCACATAACAATTTTTAGATTTCAGACAAAATGTAAGTATCAATTTGATATTTTTCTTTGCGTTATTTATATTCGCATGTTTTTACAAATATCTACTTAAAAGTTTAAAATTTAATTAACCAATTTTGTTTTGTTAGAAAATAACCATGTCTTGTTTTTTTTTCTTTTTTTGTAATTCCTGCCCATCAGTTGCTTTCAAATTGGGCATTGGACGGGGTGCAGTGTAAGTTTGAAACCATTGCTGTAAAAAATCGTTTGTATCATACGTGTCCTTGCGTGGTAGCAAAGCGCTATAAAATTCATGGACTTGAGAAAGCTAGTGACACTGTACTTCATATTTTTGCAAAGGATAAGTTGCCTTTGCCGAAGAAATGGATACACGTATCGAAGGCAGAATTCTATTAATGTGACGAACGCAAGAATTTGCAGCGAACATTTTCTACGCAGTGATTGCACAGATGACAGGAAAAATCTCTTACTTGGATTGCCTCAACTATAGTGCACTATACCTCAACTGTTAAAATCCAATACTGTGCCGAGAAAAGAAAAATAATGCAGAATGCTTTTAAAAGTCTAAAGGATTAAGTACGAAGAAAATTTAGTTTCAGGCCAATTACGAAAATGATGATAGGAATAATAAATCAAATACAAATGAATTTAAAATAAAACTCACAGTGGCGATGTAAATATTGTTGAGTGCTCTAACTGTGAAAATAAACAAGAATTCATTGATAATTTGCAAAGAACAAAACTATCTCAGCATTTTAGGTAATTTATAATTCCATAAAACATCAAAATAATTTCGCATAAAAAAGATCTTCCTCGTTTGCCCCTCTTTAGAAAGATTAAATAATTTTCTTTAGATATTGTGAGTAGATTTTTTTTGTCGAACTTAATATGACGATCTTGTATTTATTTAAATGTAATGTATGTATATAAATGTGAGTATAGTTATGAAAGTTATTTTAAATATATCTGTTATTATATTAAATCAAAAAAAATGGCAGTGCTGAATTTATAATTAGGTTAAAACAGTGATCTTAGATTAGATTAAGTTTTGAATAAAACTGCCGATTTCAAGAGCAGTCAAACAAAATTTCCTCTTCTTTAGTTGCAGGAAAACATGACATATATATTCAAAACTGAGCCAAACTAAGGTTATTATTATTATTATTATTTTGCCTAACTTTAAAAAGCTGTTATTATAGCTACCCTATTAAGAGTAATAGAATTCTCTCAGTTAGTATGCAGATGAAGAAAAGATAATGAATGCCATATTTTTTTTTCTTCATGATTTAATAACAAGTGCTCAGAGGGGGAGGAGGAAACCTTCAAATCTGAAGAAAGCGTAGGCTATTTTGTTTATTATTTTATAATTAACAAATAAGTATTATTAACTTTTTAAACGTTATAAATGCTTATAATAGTATTTTCACACACAGTTTTTTAAGACTGTGTTTTCAAATTTAAAGCCTACTCTAGTAGATCTAGTCAACATGACTGCGTCATTACTTCTCACTTCCTGTTTCAGGGAGAAAAGTTCTCTGAACTAACCATTCTCTTCTATCCTCGTAAAACCTTTATTCAGCTTATTTCTTCTTATTCATCCAATTGTCTAAAAATAACTATATTACGTTAAGGCTAGGGGTTTCAGAGCCGTGGACCTGCAGCGAATCAGAAATAAATTAAATACAATAGAACGATCCTAGCTGCCGCTTTTAACCAGATGCTTCGAAACAGTCTCGACGTCGTTTGCATACTGGACGGTATGCCGCCACTCTCGATATTTTGTTCTTTTTATTATGATACATTTAAATTACGTTCACAAAATGTTGATTTTATTACTTATGGAAGTTTTACTGCATGGTATATAATGCTGCAAGTCTTATATGTCTACTTATTTTTGTGTTATTTATACTTAAATTACTTATTTTGTATATAATTCGTTACTTTTATGCTATTATATTGTTGAATCTGTTCTTTCCTTTTTTGTTTATATTTTTTATTTTATTTTATTTTTATTATATTCCATTTATGTATGTTACCATTTGTAAGAAGTACTTCAACTTCTTTAAACATGCATTTATTTATGTGCTGATTTATATGTTTCCTCGTATGTTTAATTGCATGTCTATTATGGTATGTTTATATGTCATGTATTTATGGTATGTTTACATGCTATGTATTTATGTATGTATATGTCCGCTATCATCTGAACCCAAGCAAAAAAATAGCAATGTACAACGAATACGTCAAAAGCGCCCTTGTAGGGCAATGTATGCATTTTCTTTTAAAACTAATAAACTCCCGATTCGGCCCCGGAAGGACGCGGGACACATGCCTGTTTACCTATGTTATACATCAGGTGTCCCTGTCCTCCGTCACTTACCTACCTACCTACCTGCATATTATACATGCTTTTCTGTTTTTAATATTAACCATATACATCCTGCATTAAGAAAAGCAGTGAAATATCAGAAACCATATATTTGCGCAGGAAACTGGGTATAGTTTACAGACGGTGCGGGTATAACGGGGTGATAACGGAAATGGTGCAGCGTATGTGGTTTATTTGTTTCGTATAGAAATAGGCTATGGCAGAATTAGACTTGGACCTTGCAATTCGGTTTTCCAGGCCGAAATGATTGCTGTCGTATTTGCTCTTAAATGGACTGATGAACAACTGACACACACACACACACGCACGCACACGCACGCACACACACACGCACGCACTCACGCACACGCGCACACATACACACACACACACACACACACACTACTTGGTTTGGAAGCACTAGCAAATACCGATAACACTAATATTTTGGTCTCATATATAAAAGATATCCTTTTAAAAGTTGAGAAAATACATGAAGTGAAAATGAACTGCGTGGCAGTACATACTGGAGTTCTTACTCATTTTTTAATTCCTTCATGATGGGAGGGGGTTGATCCTGGTTAAAACTGTGTAAGTTTACCTTTTATGCTACACATATTAAATTGAAATTACGAAAACAGAGCATAAAAAAAGTAAATTGCACATTTTGGTTTAAATAACTTTAAATAAAATGTGTAATTATAATATTTATAGGGTTCCAGTCGTTAATTAATCTAAATTGTTGAATACTGCTGAGACTGTCATGGGAGTTACCGCCCTGTTTATGGAAACAACTGAGTCAGAATATGGCTTAACAGTTTTTACTTAAAATTTTAACCTTAACAGGTGTACGGCTTGTGCTTTCAGTTTAAACGCTGCCACTTCTGGGATTTCAAATAGTAAAAGTGCGAACTTAAAGCTCAAAACAATTTGATGAAGAAGATTTAAAACTGCAAAAGTCTAAGAAGCCTTGGCGCAGTTTTAACTAAAAGCGCGAGTCATTCGGCTAGCGAAAAAGCTAACTCCAAATAACGTAAGTCACAGAACTGGGCAAAGAATTAGTACTACGGTCAGCCTCGTTGACAAAGTCCTGTGTCTAACTTTTAGGAATTCTCCTCTTACATGCAAGTATCTCATATACGTCCCGGTGGGAGCTAATGAAAGGTATAACTGTTACTACTGTTCAAATAAAAAGATAATAAGTTAATAAACATAAGACACTCTACAGATTATTTCATGAAATGTCTTATACGAAATAAATTTTAAATTAAATATAATTTGCACTAGTAATATCTACTATGTTCGCAATATTATAAGACGTTCTCAAAAGTACGTTTTGTCCCAGTCCTCCAGTTCCGTAAATCGTGCCCTGTTTCTGAGATAATTTACTCGAGAGGTTCTTCAAGGACACATAATTCTGACTGCCACTTAGTTACAGTTGTTGTTGCTAATGTTTACTTGTCTGATCTATAGACAGCCCAAGCCCACGAAATTCCTCGTGGCAAGGAGCACAAGTTTACGCCTGTCGTTGGTAACAGCCTTGAGCACCTTAGAGGTGACAGTACGATTTAGCTGAGTTCCGTCCTCAGTTTTGATGGAGAGCACTACAGGGAAACGGGTCTGTGGGTCTCCCACCCCTCTTCCCCTACGAACAACCTTTCGAGAGGACTTTCGGCTCGCCGGATATTTAGAGTACCTTTATGACGCACGGACACTACACATTTGCAAACATCCATGCCTTCTGCAGGATTCGAATCGGGGCCCTTCGGCACGACAGTCAGCGACGCTAACCACTATACCGGTTGAGCGGCACTTAGCTAGAGTAAAGTACGGAAATGGATTGGTCACCGTTCAATGCAATATTATGAAAGTCTTTTTACTTTCTATGGTCAGATCATTGCAAGAGATATTTATTTAACGAGTTCAATTAGTAGATGAAATTTGCATTTCCAAGTCTATTTAATGTATTAGAAGGAGCATGCTGAAGTTTTCACAGAAAAACTAGTGAAAGAGTTATTTGAGGAACGTGATAACGAGCTTGAATATATTTCACTTCCTGCAAAATTCTCTTATCTCCATACCATTGTACTTGTCAAGGTTATACTAGAGTACAGTGTTGGAAAACATTATTCTTTTCCGCTATCATGAAGGAAAATAAGTATTGTCTTGTAAGAGAAATCAGTAAAAATTTCTTCAATGAATGAACAAGATTAGAACACCTGTAAACTGTTCAATAATTATCTCTACAAAATCGTTTACACCAAAGGTCTTAAATTCAAAGAGCATGCGGGTCGAATGCCTGATCTGAAAGCAGCTGATGGTCTGAATATTTTTTTCATAACAGAATGAAAATTTTCTTAACAAAATAAAAAAACATTAAGCTAAATTTTAAATTTCGTATGCTAAGTATTCATCCGAAAAATGCTAATTATAATAACACAAAGAAAAAATTCAAATGTATTAGTCCAAAGGGGCATTTTGCCCAGAAGGACTATTAATTTCGTTTTGACATTTTTCGTTGATTCACTAAAAGCGTCGCTTCACTTTTCAAATTGTCGCCACCAAATATTATTGCCTTGAATTATATTTAAGGAAATTCAATAATGAAGGATCTGCATAAATGTATGTATGTTTCTCGCACTGTGATAAAACAACGGTTCCTAGAGCCATCCAATTTTGAATATTGAACGTTTCCACCCAGATATAGGCCTCTGGAAGCCCAAATTTGAAATTTGGAATTTGTTTTATTATCAGTTTCATATTTTGTAAAACTTTAACGAATTTCTGATTAGAAACTCAAGAATTTCAAAGCGAGCAATGACAATTTTGTACAAAAAAAGCATTTTTTATTTCCAGAGCGTGAGACTGTGCATCGGAAATTCTAAAGACATGCTCATTTTAAAATTATTTTGCGACATTGCTCTTGAACTGAATTTTATAGTTTAAGTGCGAAGAACATGATATTTAATAAATATAGGTAACACATGAAATGTTAAAAAAAAAAACCCTTTGGACGTAATTTAAAATCTGAAACATTTTTTTTGTGTGTGTGAAAGTTAAGGTTGGCACCTGTAGAAATTTATATTGGCTACATTTTCAACTCATTGATAAAGGACATTCAAACACAGTTCACAAATTATTCAAAAACAGGTATTGATGTACAGGTGCCAACCTTTACAAAAGAAGAAGAAAAACAGGTATTGATATAAATATGGAATAATAGGGACTCCGGTGTTAATTTACTATAGAACTTTTAGGATACATCTATTCATCTCTTACTGATCTACCTTTGTAGGGTTTCCCTTATTTTGCATAACAAATTATTTTAAGTTGCACCTTTCCTGAACCTCTCATTTTCCCCTCGCATTTCCTGGCCAGGATGCAAATTTAAAGTTAAGTGAAGTGAGTATTTAAACGGACGAATCTTGTATTTATTCATAGCGTGGTTTCGCTAGCTAGCGCACGCTACGAGTTGTCCTTGCTGTTACGCGGAGTTCTGTATGCCTTTTAGCCATTTAGTAAGTGCATCGCCGGGTAGGCTGTTGAGTCAGGTTCGTTAAATTGTTAATCCAGTACTTCTGTTTGAATGTATTGTGAATTATTTTTAAGTTCAACCGCAAGTCGTCGCTGTTGTTGTAAGCCCGAAATGCGTGCATTTTAGGTTAAAAGTTTGACGAATAATTAAAGGTTATTTTACCTTTTTTCTGTGTTGGTATTCTTTTACGTCTGTGCGAGAAGGCGCCTGGTTACCTCATAAGAACTTTATACACTGTTGGCCAACGTAAATGCAACACCCTGAAGGAAGCATGCAAATAACATGAAATATACAACATGCATTAGCGGAGGTGTGATATGCAAATGATTAGAATTTCAGCGCAGACGCACATCACGCGCGCCTGTGGCGCCACTTCAAAGCGCTATTTAAGGCTTGGAATTTTCGACCTTTTCAAGTTCGGCAATTGTGTTTTTCTTGTGATTTTTTTCAAAAAAACGATCAATTATATCTCGTACTAAACATCGATCATCGTTTGATCAAGTATCCGAATTCGACAGATAAAGGATAGTGGTCTACCGAGAGGGTGGATTATCTTTCAGGGAAATCGGTAGTCGTGTTGGACGAAACCAAACAACTGTAATGCGGATATGTGACAGTTGGATGTAGGAGGGTATGATGGACCGACATGTTCGATCGCATCCACCTCAGTGAACCACTTTACGTGATGACAGGAACATTGTGCGCATGGCCGTGACGGATCGCTCAGTTACATCATGAACCATAGCAAAGCATATTCAGTCTGTAAAGCATCATCCACTATCTGCGTGTACCATTCGACGCCGTTTACAGCAGAGTGGTCTGTTCGCAGGACGTCCATTGCTTCGTCTACCCTTGACGCAGAACCACAGACGTCTCCGCCGCCAATGGTGCGATAAAAGAAGGATGTGGACGGCAGAATGGAATGAAAATGTGTTTAATGACGAGTCACGCTTCTGTCTGCAACACAACGATGGTCGGATTCGAGTCTGGAGACACCGTGGAGAGAGATGCTGAACAGCTGCGTTATGCACCGCCACACTGGTCCTGCACCGGGTATTATGGTATGGGGCGGTATTGGATATCACTCTTTCACTCCTCTAGAACGCACTGCCTGTACTTTAAACAGTATATCTCCGAGTTGTTCTTCCTTACCTTCAGGGCTTGCCCCCAGCCATATTTCAACAGGATAATGCGTGACCACACGTGACACGCATTGTCCAAGGGTTCTTCGTCAGTCGCCAGATTGAATTGCTTCCCTGACCGGTTCGCTCTCTGGATCTTGCGCCGATAGAAAACATGTGGTCCATGGTTGCTGAACTATTGACCCAGATTACATCCCAAGCTACCACACCAGATCAACTTTGGCAACGTGTGGAAGCTGCTTGGTCTGCTGTACCCCAAGAACACATCCAAAGTGTCTTTGAATCAATGCCGAGGAGTGTGGCAGCGGTGATCTCCAACAATGGCGGCGACTCTGGCTACTGATTCTGGAAGGAACAACACTTCGTAGAAGTCTATAAATTTAATCATTTGGTACTTGGTCAACATGTTATCTACTAAATAAATTTTGTTGTGATATCTCTTGTCTTTCTTGGTGTTGCAATTTGGGTGGCTAGCAGTGTATATCCTAAGAAGATGCGGTCTGACACCTTTACGGATGATTTACACAGAAAGTGATCTTTATTATACCCTAGTATTTTATTTTAAGGTAGGTTTCACAATGCTGCTTATTCCTATACAAAATAGATTAACATATAACTGAAAAGTATTCACAACTAAAATATAGGATCTAAAATAATAATTGAAAAAAAGTAGTAATTTAAAGCAAATCTTTTTTTTTCTTTTTCATGAGTCTTCGCAACAATTTTCGCTTTCCTATTTGTGGAAGTCATTATTTAACTGCCTTAGCTACTTTAAGCATGTCGGGAATCAGTTAAAGATAAACATTTAAACTGATAAAACAGATACTACGCATTCATATCTCCTACTGAATGTCTTTACACCTTTACTTATCAGGAAGGAAAACAAAATTGAATCTCTCGTACTTGTTCTCTTTAGGTATAGTAAATATGAACGGATGATGAGCACAGTTTCTTTCCTTATGAACAAATATCATACCTAAATTCAGAAAATTTGAATTACTGCTCTACATCTTAATAAAAGTAACGTAAAGGTTATCAAGTTAATGGACTCTTACTGATAAATTGAAGCACACTGAGACTTTTACATTCAAATTTATTAAAGTCAGTTTATTATTGAATGTTATAAATTTTCAAATTCAAAATCGGATTTTAGTAATTTCCTTAAAATTTTTAACTAATTCTGATGCTGTTGTTGGTGGTGTTACTAATTCAGACTGTTCACGCCTCCGGGTTAGAAAATTTTTACTGGTTAATCTGTCGACGAGAGTAATGATTCAGTAAGGCTTCAGATCTAATAATCGAAAGTGGATTTACCTTACTACTGAGTCTCTGTTTAATTTAAAGTCCGCTAGGGAGTGTGATAATATAAATATATTATCTATGATAAATAGAACCAGTGTTCATGATGGCCCGTCGAGCCGGAGATAATTGTAAACGAGAAACTTCGTCAAAATTTATGTGGACTACAAGGGTGTGGCTACTTCTGGTTTCTACAGAAGAATATTCAGCAGTCAAGTAGGTGATAATTTATTATTTGAATTATTTTAGGTTTAATTTGAACGTCTACCTGTTGTTGTTTCGTTGTTGTTTCAAATCCCCTTGGGGCAGGAAAGCCTACACCAAGTCCAAGAGAACTTGCCGCACAAGCAAATGGCAGATGTGAATGTCTACCTAAAAGTTCTATTGTGAACTTGGATGTATTTCTTAAAAATCTGGATTGTCTCAGAACGAAAAATGTTTAAAGGTGCAAATTAAAGAGGATTTATGGCTTATAGCCTTTGAAATAGGAGTTGAGCTAACAGATTAAATGACAAGTGTTAGAATTAAATATAGCCATCAAAAATAGTGATCTGTATAAATCTGATTCAGATTATATGAATGAAATTGCACACCATGGTCACTGAAAAAAGAAAACTTGAGGAATACAAACAGTTAGAGATTGAGCAAATTAAGTTAGAATGTTCTAAAGCAGAGTCAGAATTGGTTAAAATACGCATGGTAATAAAACCAGATGTTCCTAAAATTGAAAATAACAGGGAATTATTAGACATGCTTATATAAACCGTTCGTGCTTTAACTATGAAAATACTTATAGTACAAGAAGGTTCTTTTTTTTTAGTCCAAACGGGCTTTGTCCCTGAAGGACTATTGTTTTCGTTTTGGTATTTTGCGTTGATTCACTATAAATGTCCGATTCACTTTTCAAATTGTTGCCACCAAACATTATCGCCCTGTATTATTAGAAGTCGCCAGGCTAAACTTTAAGGTCTAGACCTTTGTATGATAAACAAAAAGACCAGATTTTATAGCCTTCATGTAAGATTTTTACGCCAGATTCGGTCACATTTACAAGAAACATGACGGAAACCAGCATAAACTCCCGTGCAATTAACCTATTCTCCGGAATTCAGCCGTGTCGAACTTCTAGCTTTCTGCTGATCAGCCGCTGGTGGGCATGAAAACTTTTCAAAATCACTAATTATATCAAGTAAAAGTGTATTATTAGTCCAAAGAGGCAATTTGCCCAGAATGACTATTAATTTCGCTTTGGCATTTTGCGTTGGTTCACTAAAAGCATTGTTTCACTTCTCAAATTGTTGCCGCCAAATATTATTGCCCTATGTTACATTTAAAGAAATTAAATAATGAAGAATCTGCATAAATGTATATATGTTTTTCTCATTGTGATAAAACAACGGTACTTAGAGCCATCCAATTTTGAATAACGTACATTTCCACCCGAATATGGGCATCTGGAAGTCCAAATTTGGAATTTGTTTTATTATCTATTTCACATTCTGTGAAACTTTGACGAATTTTTGATTAACATACTCAACGATTTAAAAGCGAGCAATGGCAGTGCTCTACGGGGGTAAAAAAACCTTTTTATCTCCAGCGCGCGGAACTGTGTGTCGGAAATTCTAAAGACATGCTCATTTTAAAATAATTTTGCGATTTTGCTCTTGCACTGATTTTATGGTTTAAGTGCAAAAACATGATATTTAATAAATAAAAGTAATGCACAAAACGTTAAAAAACGCCCCTTTGGACGCAATTTAAAATCTGAAACTTTTCAGACTTTTTTCAGTCAAAAGGGCTTTGTCCCTGAAGGACTATTGTTTTCGTTTTGCGATTTTGCTTCGGAAACATTAAAAGTCTGAATCACTTTTCAAACTATTGCCACCGAGTATTGCAGCCTTGTATTGTATTTAAAGAAATTAAATAATGAAGAATCTGCATAAATGTATGTATATTCCTCCAAATGGGATAAAACAAGGGTATATAGAGCCATCCAATTTTGAATAACGTACGTTTCCACCCGAATATGCGCATCTGGAAGGCCCGAACTTGGAATTTGTTTTGTTATGTTTTTCGTATTTTGTAAAACTTTAACTAAGTTTTGATGAACAAACTGAAGCGATTTAAAAGCGAGCAATGGCAAAACTCTACGGGAGAAAAAAAAATTATCTAAAGAGCGCAGAACTGTGTATCAGAAATTCGAAAGATATACTCATTTTAAAATTATTTTGGGATATTGCTGTTGAACAGAATTTTATGGTTTAAGTGCGAAGAACATGATATTTAACAAATAAAGCTAACACAAAAAACGTTAAAAAACGTCCCTTTGGACGTGATTTAAAACCTGAAATCTTTCAGATTTTTTAAAAATTTTATTTTATTTTATTCATTTATTTATTTATTTTTTTTTGCGTGTGGAGAAAGATTTCATTAATTACTCAAAGGTAAAAGAAATAGTATTACGAGAATTTCAACTAATGCCGTTTTCATGTTTGGAGCAATTTAGGAAAGCTTCCAGACTGCAAAATAGAACTCATGTTCAGTTTGCTTCGCGTTTAACAACTAGTTGGAACTATTATTTAAAATTAAGAGAAGTAAAGGATTTCGAACCATTAAATCGGCTTAAAATATCTGACAAAATTTATCAAACTCTCGATAAAAAATAGCACTCATATTGTAGAGTCATTAGGTTGTTTTGAAAGAGGAGACGTGAAAAACGAGCAGTGCCCTAACCGGGACTCGAACCTCGACCTCTGGAATACGCGCCGAGTATGCTACTGTTACACCACTAAAGCATTCAGAAATGAGGAAGGAAATATCTTATATACTCCACATTTTAAATGGAGACTGGAAATTAGGGAACCCAATCACCAAATCCTGGTGATGAAGAATCATCATCCAGTACCATTTAGTTCGGGCGTCACTGTGGAGTTATTAGGTTATTTTGAAGCAGAAGATGTGAAAGTTGTGCAATGCCTTGGCGGGACTCGATGATGCACCTCTTGAATCGCGCCGAGTGTGCTACCGGTTATACCACGAAGGCAAGCAGAAAGGAGATAAAAAATACCTTATTAATATAGGAGTTGTAACCGTGACGGGATCCGTGCTGGTGGGCGTTTTCGAGGTTAGACTAAAAGTGATTATTTTACGGTAAACATTGATTGTAGATTGGTGTAAATGTGATTTTTGGATTTTCCAAACATTCCGGTTTCCAAAAATATTTGGTTCATGCTCCAGTGAAGTGTATTTTTCAAGTTATAAGGAATAGAAGGTTTCTACATGCAGAGATTGCCGTGTTTGCATGCGTGAGTAACTTTTGACTGTTTTTGCATTCAAGATTCGCATCTGTGTTACAAAACTGCTTTTACTTGATAAATTACATATTCCGGTTTGCAATTCTATTAGATTTCTTAAGTTTTCTTGAATATTTTGTGAAACATAGACTTTGAAAAATTCTAAGTGCGGATTTAAGCCTAATGGATGCCGTTTGTTGTTAATTGAAATCGAAGTGCACCAAAAGGCTAAGTCGTTCTGCCCGGTGGAAGGGGATAGCGAACCATTTTGGTGCACCATATCAAAGTCTTTCTGCACGTTGGACAAATTGTTCAATTCTTAACGGTAGAATTCTGATTTTAATTGTAAAAATTATTTTATGTGCTTTTGAATAAGAATTTATAGTTATTTTATTATTTTTTTGAATTTTAACATTTTTAGGAATTTTTTTGCCAATTTTGCATTTATGATTTGGTTTAATTGAAGTACGTAAATAAATGTTTACTATATATTGAGGATATAGGATTAATTGTACTTATAAATACACATGATTTAAAGAATTACATGTTTTAGAAATTCTTTTAATTTCTCCCTAACCGCAGAATTATTAGTTGTATTAATTGTGTTATTACATTATATGAAAATGAGTGAAATGAACATAGAAATGTCCGATATAGTAAAAGAACTGTATAGGATTATAGATGAGCTAAAGACAAAATGAGTACAAAAGGATTTGATCGCAGAATTAAATGTACAGGTAGATGCCTTTATGAAATGGTCACAGAAGACATCCCTGAAACTACACTGGTGTGCAAAAATTAAGGACGAGACGGTTTTTTCAATATAACTTTGTACAAAAGCTTTCCAAATCAACACATTTACTACTGTAAGATCCCCAATACGTAAGGACATGAGTAATGTAAGCAACACTTACTAAAAGAGAAATCAGAGGGATAAAAAGAAGCTTTATTTAAAAAGTAGCATGGACGCAATGCGACTGAAGGCCGAAACATCCCTGTGATGGGTGTCCAGCAAGAAACATCCGGTCTTTAATGGGGGATATGATCTCTCCTGACTGCTACGCAGGTTTCACATCATTTGTGCATGCTGGATATGTGGTTGTTAATGAGCTGTTGAGACACTGATGCTCGATCCTCTTGTAACACCAATCGCAGTTTCGGAATCGTTACTGGCGATAAGTTACGTGCTGCCACGGGAGTAGTGTGGAACTGCCGGTTCACGGGCAGGAGGCGGATTGCGGATGAGCCCGGAAGCAGGTGAGGCGGTGCAAGTTGGGAGGCGGATTGCGGATGAGCAAACTAACTGATAAGGAGGAGGGTAAAACTGATAAGGAGAAGAGTACTCGTCCCCATTCATTGTCTCTCCAATTCCGGTGTTCGCGGCACCACAGAGAACACCTTCTCCGATGGGCAGGCATTAGAGGTACACACTGTACAGGGCGTCATGCAAACAGACCACCACCGTGCAGTCTTCTAGCCACGGTAAAACGCAATATCGGTCGTCCAGTCGCCTGTGTCGTGTGTCTAGCGATTTCTCTCCCGCTGTCTGCCGCCTGTTTCTTCTGGCCTGTAAGGCAATATGCCGGTCATCTGTGGGTGTGGTTCCTCGTAGACGACCACTACTAAACCCCTGGATAGCTGTTCCTGTAGTTTGAAATTGTCTCCAAAGTCGTGAAACTATGCTGTGAGAAATTCCGAACTCTGCAGTCATACTTGTCACACTGCGGCCTTCCTCCAACTTCTCAATGATTCGACCTCGGGTAAAAGCATCCAGATGTCGTCTAACAGATTGATTATTCGCCATTTTCAGCTGAGGCAGCAATTCGGTGTGATTTTAACTGCTATACGGCGTGCAATCTCTTTGTCAGAAACACTGATCTAGTCTAGTCTAGTCTGGACAACTATTGCTGGGATATTGCCAATTATGGGCAACTTATCCAGCTCACTGAGGAATTGCATAGAGCCCCTGACGTGCAATTTCCTTAAATTAAATAAAACCAAATATGTGGTATGAAAGAGATGCCGTTTGCATCGCAACGTTGCAATAAACGAAAGTCCAGCAATGTAGTCCTAACTAAAATCCTGACTGCGGCAGAGCCGCGTTAGTACAAAATACTGATCTTACACCGACAACATGCTTTATACTACTCAGACACTCCCCCATTACGTCTACCTGCATATCTGTGCATGTGCTACCGTACATCACCTTACTTAATCTCCTGATTAGTCTTTCTGTCCGCTCTGCCTCTTCGTTCAGCTGATATGCTAATTTTTTGAGTTCGTCCTTAATTTTTGCACACCAGTGTAATTGAAATGGAGGTAGCTAGGAGTAACGAAGAGACCCTGCTGGAGTTAAAAAAAGAAATTAAACAGATGATTGACGAAAAACTGGATAGCAGACTAAATAGGAATTGTGATGAAGATTTATTGAGTGGAAGAGATAAAGAGGTTGAGAAGGAGAAAAAGGTGTATTCAAATGAGTTGATAGTAAAACCAGTCACAGATGATATAGATGTTTATGATGAGCTGACTACACAAATTAAACCAGAAGAGATAGGCGTTAAATGTTTCAGCTCATATCGTCGTAGGAATGGTGACATGGTTATCCACTTAAACGATAGATCGGATGTTTCTAAAATTGAAAATGCTATTATTGAGAATGCACAGTTAAAGAATTTAGTACGCACACGTAGAAATAAATTTATTAAACCAAAGATCATAGTATATAACATTAGTGATACAGTAGATGAAGAACTCCTGGTTTCTAGAATAAAGGAAAATTGTACATGTGATGGAAGCTGCGTGCGTCCAGTTTTTCGGATTAAAACAAATGAACACAGTGTCTTTCACAGGATCTATGGTGTATCTTCAAAATGTCAGGAAGAGATTCTGGAAGGAAACAGAGTAATGTTGGGTTGGAAGGCTTATTCTACTAAGCTCTTTATTCAGCCTAAGAGATGTTTAAACTGTCTTTGCTTTGGTCTCACTAAGAAAAACTGTAAATTTGAAAAAACGTGTTCAGCTTGTAGTGGAAGCACGAGAAAAGAGAGTGCCAAAGTGATAAGACCGAATGTATTAACTGTAAAGAAGCCTTTGAAAAATATGGAAAAAATGTGGATTATAAACATGATTCTTTTTGGAGGGATTGTTCGTCTCTTATTAGAGAGAAGAAATATGTAAGGGATCATTTAGATTTAGAATACTAAATTGGCAAAAGTATCTGCGGTGGGGAGAATTATTATTTTGTTTTGAGAATATATTTTGTATATTATTATTGATTTCCCTTACTGCATATTGATATTTTGAATTATAAACTGTATATACAATACATAATTCATTGGTTGTCTGGCTAATAATTTCTACAAGAAGAAAATAAACAGGAACTTTGGAAATTCTCTTGCCCTTGCCTCCCAGGTAAGTTGGTAAAATTGTGATATTATTTTATATTGTAAATATTATTTTTAGATTGTATATATTTGATTTTAGTATTGTAAATAGGAATAATTGGATGATTTTAAACCTCATTTTCTACTTATATTTTAACATGAGGATTTTAAATTGTAATGTAAACCATTGTAACGCTGCCGCATGCCGGCTTTCTGAAATTGATAATGTATTAGAAAATGTGCCTGATTTGATTACAATTCAAGAGCCTTATTATGTTGATAAAAAATGGCTTATATGAAGAATGACTGGAGGAAAATAAATGCGGAAGCAGGCAGATCTGCGATCGTTGTGGTAAACTCTAAAATTGAATTTTCAGTTAAATGTAGCACGGATATTATGGTGGCAATTGAAATATATGAAAATGAACGGACTTTTGGTATTGCCTCAGTATATTTCTCCCCAGTGGAAGATTCGCTTTACTACTAACTTTCTAACTTTCATTCTCTTTTCTAACTTTCATTCTCTAACTAACTGAAGTTTGCGCCAGACGGGAGAAGGAAAATTTTTCTGAAGGTTGTCGACAGACCAGAAAGCAGTTGCTCCGTCCCGAGTGCTCTGTCTACGGAACAGTGGAAAAATGGCTGAAGAACTTCTTTACTAACTTTCATTCTCTTTCCTTTTTAGATTCAATATGGCAGAACGTTTCTTCAATGTACGCTGTTAAGTGGCAGAACGTTTCTTCAATGTACGCTGTTAAGTAATTGTGATTTTCTTGTGGGGATCTCCTCTTTGTAGAGTAAACGATACGAAAAATTTTATTCTCATTTAGAACCACACCTCCACCACATAATATATATTGTTACTAGTTCTGTTTACCTTTAATAAATGAAATATTTAATTTAACTTAACTTGTATGTTTTCACTTAGAACACTGGGCCCAATAAATTTAAATAAAACTTGAAAGACAATTTTACACCCTTGCAGTATTTATTGAAATTGGAAGATTTGTTGAATGTTTTTACTGAAAATTTTATGATTATTGGGGATTTTAACTCAAAACATTTTATTTGGGGGGGGAAAATTATAGATGAACGTGGTGTTTTAACGTATGATTTTATAATACAAAATGGATTAATTTTAGTGAATACAGAAGATTCAAAACCAACATTTTCATCTTCTAGGGGAGATAGTTGGTCTGAGTCTTACGCTCACCAAATATGTCACCTAATAGAATCAACATGCAGATATTAGATGAGTCTACACTCAGTGATCATAACTATATCTTGGTAGAGGTCATGAAGTCGAAATTAGGGAAGAAGATAAATATATCTTGACAAAGAATCTTAGGAGGATAGAGAGATGCTGTGCTAAATTGAGAGGACATATTAATGAAATAGAAGATAGACTGACAAATACTTAAAATAAAGAAGATTTTGAAGAAATAGTGGAATGTATGGAAAGACATATTGGTAGACAAATGGATAGGGATTTGGAAAGTCGAATAAAACGAAGGGGAGGTTCTCTCTGGTGGAATCAAGACCTGGATCGATATAGGAGAAAAGTTCGTGCTCCAAGAAAGAGTTATCAATATAAAAATTTGACAGACGATATAAGAATAACAAGAAAGACTGACTACAAGAGATGTTTAGCGTCCTATAAAAAGTGTGTTTAGAAAGTTAAAAGAGAATATAAGAACTCGATTTTTATTCAAAATCGTGAATATTATGAAGGTCTCTTTAGAGCGGCTACAAATAAGTCAAGGAGACCATTTATTATCAGAGATGAGGATAACACGATTGCATCGAATATTGAAGAAAGATATAAAAATATTATTAAGGAGACTCTGAATATTGATGATGCTGATAAAGAGGATGCTGTTGAGAACATTAATTTTTTACAAGCTAATGAAAGAGAGCCGGACTTTACATACGAAGAAATTTATGAGATTATTGCAAAAATGAGAGATAGATCGGCCCCTGGTCTTGACAGAATAAGTTCAAAATTTGTTAAGTGTCTTTTCAATAAATACCCTTCCTTTTTTGTAATTCTCTATAATAAATGTATGCAATTACATGTCTTTCCTGAGAACTGGAAGGTTGGCAGACTAGTACTGCTACCGAAAGGTGAAAATAGGTTTCGGCCTATATGTCTTCTAAAAGTCTTTGCTAAAGTCTTTGATAAACTGATTGCCAATAGACTCTCTTATGCTGTTGAAAATGAAAAATTGATTGCAGATTGCCAGTATGGATTCCGGAAAGGGCGATCGGCAGATCTGGCCTTATACAATGTAATTACCACAATTCGAGATTTGAAAAAGGTAGAACATGTTGCCCTGGTGTCTTTTGACGTCAGGGCGGCATTTGATTCAGTAAAATGGTCCTCCGTCTTAAATAAAATTTCAAAACTCAATATTACAAAAAATCTGTTTTTGACTGTTAGAGACTACTTTAGAAACAGGAAGGTTATTTTTACAGGCATTTCAGAACAGATGTATGTAGAACAGCAAATTTACAAAAGAAACAGGAAGCTATTTTTACAGGCATTTCAGAACAGATGTATATAGAACAACAAATTTACAAAGGGTGCCCTCAAGGGTCATGTAGCGCTCCCCTGTTCTGGGCCCTGACAGTGAATACACTTCTCGCCGAGTTTAACATACCGAATGCTAGAATCGTATGCTACGCTGACGATATTTTGATTATCATTAATGGAGTGTCTCTGGAGAAAATACAAGAGACTTTTTGTCGGTGTTGAAAGAAAATTGACTGACTGGGGTAAGAAAGAAAAAATTCAATTTAACATAGATAAAACATATGGTTTGTTTTTTCCAAGAGGCGGTGTCAAAACCCGTTGATGACCCTGGAGGGTCGCTTGTAACTTTGAGTCGGGGATTATTCACCAACGTCTGTCTAACTAACCCCCTTGCCTTCACCTTCCAGTTTTTGATTCCGCTCCTAGGGTTGCCATGCTCTTGGATGGATTTGGACCGTCTCGGATCGCCAAACGAGTGGATGGCGAGAAGAAGAAAAAGGGCCTGTAGCGATCTACGAGAGAGAGGTGACTCTGAAGTTTGCGCCAGACGGGAGAAGGAAAATTTTTCTGAAGGTTGTCGACAGACCAGAAAGCAGTTGCTCCGTCCCAAGTGCTCTGTCTACGGAACAGTGGAAAAATGGCTGAAGAATTTGCGGAGAGAAAACCACCTATGGATGGCGACGCAGTAAGGACGAAACCCAGATAGATGGGGCGGAAGGCTGTGAGGCTTCCATTACCTGCTCAGCTTTACTAACTTTCATTCTCTTTCCTTTTTAGATTCAATATGGCAGAATGTTTCTTCAATGTACGCTGTTAAGTGGCAGAACGTTTCTTCAATGTACGCTGTTAAGTAATTGTGATTTTCTTGTGGGGATCTCCTCTTTGTAGAGTAAACGGTACGAAAAATTTTATTCTCATTTAGAACCACACCTCCACCACATAATATATATTGTTACTAGTTCTGTTTACCATTAATAAATGAAATATTTAATTTAACTTAACTTGTATGTTTTCACTTAGAACACTGGGCCCAATAAATTTAAATAAAACTTGAACGGGTTATTGCCCAAATCTAAACACG
>KK117669.1:900541-931991 GCA_000611955.2 Stegodyphus mimosarum
GAGTATTATCTTGTACTATTTACTGTTATATTTGAACACACAGATTTTACAGTCTAAATGTTGTTTTATCTTGTCTGTCACACAATTTTACACCCTTGTAGTATTTATTATAGTGTTATGATTTAAAGTTGTTTTTCCATATTCTTGACTTTCATGTGTATTGAACATTGAAAACTGTAAAGAGTAAAATAACTCCAACATTGTTGTGTGTGTTTAATTAGCTATAGATTTTAGATATTCTATATTTTTGTGTTGGAAAAGTGGAGTTACTCTTGTCACAGTTCTGTTGGTTTTTTGATGGTAATGTATTGGGATTTTTGGTTTGTTCTTTGTTTTGGAATTGAGGCCTATTGTGTTTGATTGTCACAGACCCACATTGTCACAGATTGTGATTGTTAAATCACAGACCTGTACATTTTGTTTTTGAGATTTTTTAGTTACGATTTTTGGGATTTTTTCTTTTTCTTATTGGTAGCTCTCTGGTTTGTTTGTAGTATGTATGGTTACGTGTTGTTTGTTCTTTTTTCTTGTAACTAACCGTGTGATTTTATGATTTTCTTTAGTTTTGTTGGTATGAATGGATGGATCTGTCTTTTAATTGCAGCCACACTAAATTGTATCTTTTTGGTTTGATTTGTTCACATTATACTAACCTTTTTTGTTGCCCGGTTCTTGAGGCTTTGGTTTTCTGGGGCTTCGACTTATACTATGATAGTTATTACTTCGTTGTATTTAACATAATTTTATTCTGGACACGGCCGGACCGCTGGCTTCATTGTTTGTTGTTAGATGGGTTAGCTCTTAATTTGAGCCATACGACTGGAGCATTCCAGTCAGGTGCGCCGGAGGGCTGCGCCCCATTATTATACCTTATTAATATATAATATAAATTCTTTTTCACAAAAGGAATTTTATTTCAGATGCTCTTACATTTAAGTGTTTCACTCTTAGCGATATATATGAAAATGTTATTTTGCCAACAATTCGTTATGGAATAGGCGCTTGGGGTTGACGGGGAGGGGAGCTGGTCAGGCTTAGATTAAAATTTCATTCTTTGCAGAGGGCCTGGTTACTTGCTATCACCAGATGCTTCCGTACTGTCTGGACTGAGGTGCTGTGCGTTTTGGCTGGTGTACCGCCTCTCTCACTAAGTTACAAGGTTTATTACGATAAATTTCTGTTTAGCCATGGACTAATTTCTTGTATTACATATGGAAATAGAGATCTTTATAGTAGTGCTTTGGAAGAGATACAAAATAATGGTATTCATCCTCTAAATGTATTCGGAATTCCATTTTATAGAGATATTCGAATGGATGCAGAAATTTAAATTTATATTGATGGGTCGAGATATGAGGGGGGTATTGGCAGTGCCTTAGTAGTTTTTTATGGTGCAGAAATTGACTCTGAAAAAATGAATATGAAAACTATTAATTCTGTATACCAGGCAGAAATTTATATTCTATAAAAGAAGCCTTTCGATGGATGGACTCACATTTGCGAGAATCATATTGAATTAATATACT
The DNA here is from genome assembly GCA_000611955.2 of Stegodyphus mimosarum. Taxonomy (NCBI): domain Eukaryota; kingdom Metazoa; phylum Arthropoda; class Arachnida; order Araneae; family Eresidae; genus Stegodyphus; species Stegodyphus mimosarum. Next base: position 902,068 of record KK117669.1, read on the forward strand.
ACATTCAGATGCTTTGTCTGCCCTGCTGGTACTCTCCTGGACTCATAACAATGAGCTTATGAATGAAATCAGATATTTATGCAGAAAACTTAGAAGAAAACACAGATTATACCTGCATTGGGTTAAAGCGCACTCTGGAGTGCGTGGTAATGACAGCGCCGATATACCTGCCAAAGTGGCTGTCCTGGGTATGGAGCCATTTGTCTTGATATTCAAGAATCAAGGAAAAAGACTATTACCATTATGAAAGATCTGAGAAAAATATTAATTATTTAAGGTATATACGTATTAAGAAAAATATCACTATAATGAATGATATGGACCTTAACCAAATAACTACCAATCATGGTAGGTTTCCCGCCTGTCTAAACTCCAGGAGAACTGCTTATGCAAAATAGTTCACTTTGTCGAGGATTATGTACTAAGAGGGAGTGTGAGGACAAAGTATGGATCATTCAATATGCAAGATTTGAATAAGGAAAATGGAAAGGCAAGAAGATATGCTAGGGAAATGATGAACATTATCAATATGAATAAGAAGACTATTGGAATTGAGAATTAGATCTATTTTTATTTTTATCCTATTTAGAATGGGATATGTAAGTGTTTGAGATCTGTGACGAGTTTCATTTCATTTTAACAACTCTATTATATTTTAATATTTTAGGCTTGTCTCTCTGGAGCTAGTTTAATTTTGTTGATTTTTTTAAGAAGGGATGCAGCCGGGCTGCTGGCTCCCTCATTTTGGTTGGATTGGCGGGTCTTTAGTCATATGGCCGACTTATGTCGGCTAGTGGACTGAAGGCTGCGCCCGTTAATAAAATACAATACCTTATAAATATTAATGTGAGACAAGGAGAGAAATGGTTGAAACCCAGTGAGTTCGGTAAATAGGTAGATTTATTTTTCCCATCTAAAGAAAAATCATTTGCTGTAAGTTCTAATATTTATAAGAGTTCTTCAAAAAATGTTTCGAATGTAGTTCTTTCAGATATTTCCAAGAGACGATCATAAAACTTTAAATTTACCAAACCCAAAACTCAAATGAAAATCGTAACGCGTGCAGGAGAAGCTAGCTTGCAGTTAACAGCGAGTGCTGTTCAAGGCCACAGGCAACCCCGATGTATGAAGTTCGTAAATTTCCTAATGCACAAGCGCAGAAGTTTGCGCAACGCTTAACATTCATGAGTAATCATTTCAATAAAAAGAAAAAACTGAAGTGTTCTAACTGCTGAGATTTGTATTTTGACAGAAAAAAAAAAGAAATGAATTAAACTTGCGATGCCTTTTGGATGGTGGGGGGAAATGAATCGTGCTTGTTTAAAGAAACATACAGCAGATGTCATGCAGTTAAAATAAGAAATGGTAGATTGATTTATCTCTAACAATAAAAACAAGAGTTAATGCGAATATTTGTAACTGAAATAAGAGTTTTATTAAAAATGTGGATTTATTGGTAGTTTCAAAAATAACGACAGCCTTTGTAACCTCACAGAGAGTAACAATTTCTCTTAGGAATTTGAATAAAATTAGCAGATGCCAAGTTTAATATTCCCGAACGTATTGACTGTTTGTTGGTGTAGAGGTATATTTAGAGTTGTTACAACCTGGTCAAATTCGATTTGATAATTCTAATATCATTTTACAAAACAGTGTGTTTGAGTTTTCTGCGTCTGAGTGTTATGTAACAGAAAAAGAGAGTGCGGTTTATTGTGGTATGATAACAGAAGAAACAAACTTATATAAAACAATCACGCGATTTTGAGAACTCGAAAACGTTGAGGTTGTGAAAACGGGAAGTAAAGAATTGGAATTCTGTGAAGAGCATTTTAAAAACAACTACACTCGTGAAGATAATGGAAAATACGTAGTTAAGATGCCGTTTAGGGAGGATCTAACGTGTTTTGAAAATTCGAAACACTTAAATACTGCTTAAAAGGTTGAACTCGTTGTGGGTTGGTTTGAGTAAGGATGAAAATTACTTATTATTTTACTCAGACTTTCTATGTGAATATGGCGAACTAAGTCACTTGACTGAAGTCAAGGATGAAAATGAATAACAAAAAGGGAAATATTATATTCCAGACTTTTGGATTTATTGCTCAAAGAAAAGTTCGGCACCTCTTCAGAGTAAGTAGTGTTCAGTGCTTCGAATACAACGTCAAAATGTAATTCCCGATTCAAGTCAGTGGAATGGTAGTGCAATTCAAGAAAACTTGAATTACAGTACCATTCTACTGAATTGAATTCGAATTTCAATTCTGGTACGTTTCCTAAAACATATTTATGATTTTACAGTAGATATCACTCAACTGAAATTACAGAAAATTATGTGGAAAGAGTCAATAAATAGTCCACTTAAAACTTTTGAGTTGAACACGGTCACCTATGGCACATTAAGTGCACCTTTCTTAGCCACGAGAATATTACGTCAGCTAGCTATAGATGAGTTTAGAAATTTTCGATTAGCAGCTGCAGTCCTACAGAGTGATTTTTACATAGACGATGGGCTAACAAGGTCCAATTCATTGGATTCAGCAAAGGAGTTACAGCATGAATTGATTGACATTTTACGAAGTGTAAATATGACTCTGCACAAATGGTGTAGCAACAATCCGGAGCTGCAGTTAACGTTGACGATGAATATATATTTCAATGCGCGAATAAAGTTTCAGCTGTTAGTTTTTCCCAGAAAGCAGATAAAGATTATTTTAATTTTAAAGTGAATTTAGAAAACGAATGTGAAATTACTGAAAGGCAAGTTTTGTCGACAATAGCGAGAATATTCGACCCACTTCGCTTATTGGGTCTAGTGATGGCTAAAGCTAAAAATATTTCTTCAGAGACTTAGGTTGTTGAAGCTCAAATGGGACAATCTTCTACCTGAAGAAGATGCCAAGGAATGACAACGATTTTTCTCTGAACTGCCAATTTATGTAATTTAGAAGTTAACAGATGCATTCTTATCGCAGAAGCAATTGATAGTGAGTTGCACGGATTTTGTGATGTCTCTGAGGTAGCTTGTGGAGCTATAGTTTATTGCAAATCCGTCTCCCAATGTGGTGAAGTAGTAATAAGGTTTGTAGAAAGTAAATTATTGGTTTCTCCTATAAAGCGAGTTAGTATACGAGATTAAATTTACGCGCAGCAGTATTGCTTGCGAAACTAATGACTCGAGTAATATCTGCTCTGAAACTTACTACAAATATTGTATTTTTGTTCAGTGACTGTCTGTGGAGTCTTGTCTGGGTTGCAAAAAGAGGCCTGCTATGTGAAAACACTCGTTGCTAATCGAGTTGCGGTAAGTCAAGAAATGACGGACGTGGAACTGTGGCGACACGTTCCATCAGGTGAAATTCCGGCTGATATTATGTCCAGGGGACTTGACTCGATCAAGCTTGTCGAAAGTGAACTATAGTGGAAATATCCTGATTTCCTGATAAAGGATCAGTATCTGTATAAAGTGATTCTTACTGAAGTTATTGTGAAAGACTTTCCTGTTGAACTAAAAAAATTTAATGACTCTAAAATTTCACTTAATCTAAAAATCAATATTTTCCTAATTCAATTCTTAAATTTTAGCAATGACTATATTAAACTTTTGAGTATTTTAAGTTTTATTTACAGGTTCTAAAATAATTGCAAGGCTAAGAACAAGAGTAGCTGTCCTCTTAGCAGTGAGAAATTAAACATGCGGAATTAAAACTAATCAAAGTCGTTCAAGAAGAAAAGTTTAAAAAAGAATTAATTCATCTCAAAAAAGATTGTAAGGTGATTTCGAATAGTAAGTCAAGTTTATAACCCATTTTAGATCAGGAAAATATTTTGAGGGTAGGCAGAAGACTAGCCAATAGTAAGTTTAACTTTGAAAGAAAATTTCCTATAATATTGCTAAAAATCATAGATTAACTATCTGAGAGATAGTCTGTAAAATAGAGATAGTCCATAAAAATACATGCACATTGGACCTCAAGGATTACTGTGTAATGTTAGACAAAAAGTTTAATCTTTAGGTGCTCGTAATCTTTGTAGGAAATTAGTCCATGAATGAGTGATTTGCTTTAAAGCAAAACCAGGCCTTGTAAGCAACTTATGGCCCATTTACGGCTGGAAAGGAATTACACCAAACTTCCCTTTCACTTGTATAAGAGCTGATTTTTGTGCGCCATTTATGATCAAGTACAAATATCAGAGGAAAGGAATTCTTAATAAAATACACTTATGCATTTTTGTTTATTTTGTAAGAAAGACTTGCTATTTGGAGCTTGTTACAGACATTTCTAGTGAGGCCTTTATTGCAGCATTAAGATCTGTTAGAAGGAGAGCTAAGTAAGCACGCATCTTTTCCGACAAGGAATTTTGCTACAAGTAATTTCGAATTGAAAAAATTGAACAAATTCATCCACAGACCAGACAAGAAGTTAGGTCTGTTGTCTGTTTATCCATTGAGGGCATTGATTAGACTTTCATTCTTCCGCGTGCTTCTAATCAGGGAGGACTCGTCAAGTCGTCTAAGAGGCAGTCGTCAAGTCCATCAAACATCATTTCAGACTTGTGTGGGAAATTTAAAATGAACATTAGAACAATTTTCAACTATAATTACTCAAATTGAGGACATACTTGATTCACTCCCACTATATCCCATGTCAGCTGATTTGGATGACTTTGGCGTCTTGAAGCTTTCATTTTTTGATTGGGAGGCCAATGACTGCGTTAGTGGAACCGACCATTTTAAATGCAAATGATAACATGTTAAACAACTGGAAGAAACTAACAAAAGTAATTCAGTCCATCTGGAAGTGTTGGTCTAACAATCATTTAAGTACACGTTAACAAAGGAATAAATAGCATTACGAAAAAATAATGTAGAAGTTGGTACTATGGTCTTTCTACGAGAAAATAATGCACCTACTTGTAATTGGTTATTAGGTAGAATTAGAGAAACGCTAGCAAGTAAAGATAATAAAAATCGTAAAAGTAAAAACAAAACATGGAACTTTTACATGGCCAATTTTATAAAATACGCATTTTACCTTTACCTAAATGAGTAAAATTAGTGTAACTACAAGATGTATATCTATAGGTTTTATGGTATTATATTGTAAATTTGCATTTATTAAAAGTTTAAACTGTTGAATGTAACATTGTCAAAGCCGGGTGTTATTGTTCATACTTACGAGCGCAGGCCCCGTTAAAAAACTTTTACTGGTGTATCTGCCGACAAGAGTAATGATTCAGTAAGAAATCTGCCGACGAGAGTATTGATTCATTCTAATAAATGGGTCTGTGTTTACCTATCTGTTTAATTAAGGTGGAGAAACTTGAAAGCAGAATTGATGGCAATACTCTAAAAGATATCAACTGTTTAACGAAGACGATTTCCGAAAAGTTCAAGAAACATTTACTAAGTAAGAGATACCGATTCACACATTCCTACTGAAACCGGAAAAGAACGTTAAAGCAGTGGTCAAGGTCTTACGATTGATACTTCAGTGGAGGAAATCAAAGAAGATATTAAAAGCCACGGTATCATTGTATTGAAATGTCATCAGCTTACCAAAATGAGAAGTGGAGTTCCGACCCTACTTCCGGTATTTTACATTGAAACCCCCAGAACCCCGACAGGAAAGAAAGTTTACGAAATCAGGCACATTTCGGATATGAGAGTCCGCATAGTGGATATAAAAGCCAACCTGGCCGAGTACAGTCTTTTAAATGCCAGGGTTACGGACACACACACAGAGCATGTTTCAATACTCCCAGATGCGTTAGATGTTTGGATCAACACCAATCGTTTCAATGCCCGATTGAGGGTAAAAAAGAAATCAAAGCTGTGTGTGTTCTGTGCGCTGGCGCTCACGCTGCAAGCAGTGTTGAATGCCCTAAAAGACCTGGAAATTCGAAAAAATCTGAGAAAAATGAAAGAATCAATCCTCTTCCAAACGAAAAAGACTTTCCGGATTTTACTAAACATTACCAAATCAACAATTCTACTTTCAAAAGACAGAAATCCTTCGCCGAAGCAGCAGGAAGCAAACAGCAGAAAATCCCTGATAGCAACATTAAGCAACCGCAAAACTTCGAAGAATTCAAAGCTTTAATCTTCAAATTAAAAACATTGTACAGTAAATTTTCAGCAGTAAACGACGAGAATAGTAAAACTCATTTCGCCCTGCAAGCCCACGAACTGTTTATCTAAAATAACCAGCAATTTGCGATTGACGAGATATAACCGAGCGTTCTTTGTCAACGCAAAGCACGAACTTCAACGAGATAATGAGTTCGAACCCAGAACGAACTGTACTTTCAAAAAAAAATTTCTGGGACTTGTAAATATTTTTATTTCATTCTACCCATTATTCTAGGATTTTTAATGAACCTTGTGAATTTTTTACTACAATTTTTGTCATGCAAGGTAGACTGTTTCCCTGGAGCTGCCGACTTTTAACATCATGAAGAGTTCTATTCGCACGAATAACTGACTTAGCATATTATTGCTTCTCGCTACTGAAGTACCTCCGATTTCGGATTTATCCGAATCTGGATTTTCACGAAACCATGTCTTCTGAGGCTCGCAACTTATGTGATATATAGGAGTAAAGGTCTTCGGACCGAAGACTTCGCTACGCAACTGATGATCCCACTGATCTCACTCTCTGTTTAATTTACATTTTGCTAAGGAGTATGATTATATAACTGTATTATCTGTGAGAGGGACTAAGTCTTGGGCATATTATATGTAATAAAACGAGTTTCCCAAGTTCCAACTAAATTTCAATAGAGAAAACCGTGAGGGAAGAATTCAAGGATTTTATAATCTTCACCTGCTACCAATCATTCAAGGAGACTTTCGACTCGGTATTTTAAATGTTCTCATACCGCGAAGACGCTGTATATTTACAAACATCTACAACGTTTTGGGGATTCGAATTTGCACCCAATGATACATCCGTTTGCACTGCTAATCACCATTCCGAACAGGGCGGCTCTGACTACTTCGTATATCAGACACTGCAACAATTAATTTCTATGTTCAATAAATATACACTGCTGTTAACGTTTTTACTAATCCTTCTGATGGAATCTTAGATAGACTAGTCCCACGAATTTTAGACTGATTAAAAGGCAAGGATTGTGTAATTCGGTCCATGATTTATTTTAAATAATCACAAAAAACTTCAGAAATATCCCTACTTTTCATCACTGTAACTTGCATTTTAGCAAATTATGATTTTTATTACTATTATTACATTTCTAATTTTCTTATTTTACACAAAACGGGAAGACTCCACACAACTTTCTTCAAATACAAACATATCCATCTGTTAAGCAATTCCACATTAACTAACTGATATATTCAATTCACCAGTGGTTAAACGAGTGTTGGGCAATTGCTTATAAGGGCCTCCGTTCCTTGTATAAAGGCAAATTCCTCTAAAACTCCCTTTTGAACTCCTCTAAAACATTCAATTATTTACACTGGTTATCATAAATTAAGGAAAAATCACAAAAATAGTGATAACTCCCTCATTAATAAGCCAAACCATGTAAAATTTGAATATGTTGCTAAGTAAGAGTAGCTGAGTAAAACTGCAATATGCAAATTAGGGGCGCTGCACTCGGAATACGTCATCTGCGAGGAGCATAAAAATCCATGTTTGAGAGCAAGCCCACATATTTTACTGTGATAGTGACATCAGAAATCTGAGATAGCCAATTTGTAACAATGACTTCCAGGCATCATTTGCCTGCAGAACTGCGATGGAGAGCCATTGGGAAACTAGAGACAGGACAAAGTCAAACAGAAGTGGCCAGATGGCTAAATGTGAGTCCATCTGTGGTTCATAGACTTTGGAGGCAATTTCACACCACAGATTCGGCGTCTAGGAGGTTCAACCAAGGACAGCCAACTGCTACGATAAGCGCCGATGACCGATATTTGACGTTATGTGCACACAGGAACAGAACCGCTACTCCGACTCTTCTTAGGTCCTCCCTTGCTGCAGTCACCGCAAGGTTGGTGCCAACGTCAACTGTGCGTAGAAGGCTTCACAAAGGTGGTCTGTATGCGAGGCGACCAGCCATTTGCGTGTCGCTCGTGTCACGCCATAGGAGGGACCGTTTGCAGTGGGCACGACTACATGTCCACTGGATGCCTGATCAATGGAGGGCTGTTCTCCTTACAGATGAGTCCAGGTTTAGTCTAGAAAGCGATAGTAGGCGTTATTTGATATAGAGAGAACCTGGAATCTGTTATCATCCGTGAAACATCCGTGAAAGATATGTATACGGAAGAGGCAGTGTCTGTTTTTAGGATGGCATCTCTTTGGGTGGACGCACAGACCTCCATGTCTTTCCAAGAGGAGCCGTGAATGCTGAAGATTTTAGAGATGACATCCTTGATGCTTATGTGCGCCCATATGCCGGGGCAATAGGTGATGCTTTCCTGTTACAGGACTACAACGCAAGACCACACAGGGCTCACATCGTAGATGATTATCTTCAACAGGAAACATTTATGCGCATGGAGTGGGCAGCTGGATCCTCGGACTTGAATCCTATCGAGCACGTTTGGGATGCTTTAGGAAAACGTCTAGCTGCTCTCAATCCGCCTCCTCAGACGCTTACCGCGCTTGCAACTGCTTTGCAAGAGCAATGCCTCTCGCTTCCTATGGAACTGATAGACCGCATAATTGAAAGAATCACACATCGCTGTACGTGCTGTATTGCTTCTAGAGGCGATCATATTCCATATTGAAGGTGCTTTTCCTATAGCAAACTGACACCTTCAATTTGTTCATCTTATACATGTGCTAATTCCTATAGTACCATAATTGCCCGGTAATTTCTTTTTATTATTTGATACCTTACTATATGTTGTATATTGTGAGTAAGTTTCATAAAATTCTACACGTAACTTTTTCAGTAATCGTGATTTTTCCTTGGTTTATGATAACCAGTGTAAATAAAACTCAACTCCATCACATAAAAATTTTTTAAAAAATTATTATGCATGAAAAAAATTCTAGTTTTTTATAAGGTGAAGGCAAAGTTTATCTTAACATAGTCTATCCATTCCATACAATACATTATTTTCAACATTATTTACCATATCCTTTACCAGTTCCTCTAAATTATTTCATTCATTTTTCACATTGTTCTCAAAATAATAAGAAAATTCTTAGAATTCGAATTTTTAAACATTAAACGCATTCTTAAAAGAATTCAAAAATTTAAAATATTTATTCAAATGCATTTAAACAATAATGCAAAAATATATTAATCGCGTTACTAACCTTCCCCAAATAAAATATTAAAATTCTTTAATTTGTCAAACGAAATTATTAAAATTCTAATTTATAATATAAAGTTGTAATCAGATATTTTTATAAAACAATACAACATTTTTTTAAAAAAAAATTCAATGTCGTAAGAAAAACATCATTACATAATTAATTCAAAATAACAAGAATTTATTAATAAATTACTTTTCCGTAGAAAAGAAAAAAAATTTAAATGTACACTATTAATAAAATAATAAAATTAAGTGTACTCACAAAATTTATAAACGCAAAAACCTTTTAAAGGAAATATATAATTATTAAGTTTTCATTCCATAAACGATAATTTTTATATTTTCCAAAGCAGCAAAATCAAAATAGACAAAAATACTTAATGCGAACTTTAACGCCTGTAGCATATTTGTCATCACATACATCTATTGCAAGAAAATAATTATAGAGCTGTATTATAGATAAACACCATCTGTTAACAGAAAATCAAAACATGGAAATATGAAGTGGATGAACATCGCTTAAAGCAGGCAGTTAAAAGCACTTTCGTGTAATTTCACGACATTGAAATCGACGCTAATGCCTAATCTCTTGAAACATTGAATCACTAATTACTATTTACAGAACCCGCTTTTTTAACCCTCTCTCTTCCATTTCTTCATACTAGAGCGGTGTGGAACAAATTTTCCATTGAGGAATAATTTTCCTTTTCGTACTTGAGATATCCTGTCGATTCGGTGTAGATGCTTTGAGGATTAGAAGACTGGCGTAAAAAACGATGAGATGTTACCTATAAAATACTTAAAAAGGCTTTACAATGCGTAGATTCACAAGACGATATAACGGAGACACACTTGACAAAAACAATGCATTAATTTATTTGTGGACATATCTTGTCAAATATAAATGCGTTTACACACCATGTTGGTGCTTACTGCGCTCTCCATACTTTTGTATAGCGGATTATAACTTTAAAACGATGAGCAAAGCAGAGCGATGAGAACACACCAGGGTTCATCTTTGACCGCGGTGTCGAAACATGCATGCAACCAATGGGTTTTTGCATGAATTTGGGCGAGCTTTAAGCCGTTGGCTTTATGTACACATAAGAGCAAAGCACTGTCGTAATCTGTGGTAAAATTAAGCTCTATGGCAAATTACTGTGGCATTTCAGTCTTAGATCCAATGGACGCAAGTTCGTGATAAAAGTTTTCCGGCAGGCAGACAGGAGATTTACCTTAATCATCAAAAATTAAATCAAATCAAATCAAACTGGTAAAATCATACTGAGTAGAAACTCGTGAAATCTACCAGGCTTTTCAAAGCAGGTAATAGAAAAAATCAATGATGCATTAGCCGGGATTCAAACTCCGTATCTTCCGACTACTAGCCGCACTTGCTTCTATTTACACCACGAAGGTGCGCACAGAGGAAGGAGAAAATTCTGCATAACCTTAAGCGTTCAGCCATGCTTCAAGTCGATTTCAGTCCTTTTTGGAGGCAGCTGTCTTAGGTTTGGTTAGTTTCGTTATGTCAAAGCACGCGATGGCTGTCTGCTTAATAGTAAGGATGCTGTGACAAGGTCTCATAGCTGTTTGTCGTCTGGTTTCGTCCAGGGGGATCGAATTCCGAATGCAATGGTGCCTCTTTCACCCCAGAGGAAAAATCCTTCTGAAACGAGGTTCCATTGTTCATTATTTTGGGTTCACCCTTGAAGGTCACTCCAACGTTTCCAGGGATAAAAGAAGTCTTTTACTGGGGTTGGAATGTGGACATCTTTGTTATGCACCAGTGCGGAATACCCCTCACTCCAGGTTCAGCGGAGGTAACGACACCGTGAGTTAGTAAAGTTCTGGTAGCGAGAAAGGAAGACAGTTTTTTGAGAGCTATTAGGACATTCTTGCTGGGACTATATGGGCATTTTTCGCCCGCTAGAGCTATGATTTATCGTGTATGCTGCTGATCGCGCACATTCCTGTTTAACAAATTTCTGAAATTGCGGGACTGAATATATTCAAGTCCCCACATCGTAATGGAATGCACCAGTTAAAGTATTTTTTATTTTATTAGAATTCATGTTATTGTTAGGACTCGAGGACTGGAAGGTTTCTGAAAGGTTTCAAGTTTTAAAGGTGGCCCAAAAAGGTTTGTTAAGGTTCTTTACACTCTTGCTGAGTTCAGTCTGCAAGCACTCCTACTAACCCTTTTTTTCCCATTTAAAAAAAAACTTTTTAATTTTATTATTGAGCATCATTTTCTTCGCACTTATTCCATAAACAGTACAACAACAAAATTAAAAAAAATTAAAAGCAGCGTAGCAGTATATGTTAAAACTCCCGATGAAGCGTTATGTGGTGGCATGACACTTTTCTGCTTTTTTTTCAGTCTTTTCTCAGTTTATTATATCAATGTTCAATGTCTTACTAAGATGGCTTTATAAAACGTTTTCTGTCATTTTTATTACTAACATTTTGTGTGTTTACTTTAGTTATTGAAATTCACGTTCTTGGTGCTTACGCCACATAAAATTCAATTCAATAGCAAAATCACAAAATATTTAAAAACAGCATATCTTTCGAACTTCCGATAGTTTTGCGCGCTGGAGATAAAATATTTTAGTCGGTTAGTGTTGCCACTGTTCGCTTTGAAATCATTGAGTTTGTTAATGAAAATTCGTTAAAGTTTTATAAAATATGAATTAGATAATAAAACAAATTCGAAGTTCGAAATTCTGGCTTCTGGGTGCTCATGTTCTGATGGAGGACTGCGTTACTCAAAATTTGATGGTTCTAGGCACCGTTGTTTTTCACGATGAGAGAAATATTAATGCATTTATAAAGACCCTTCATTATTTAATTCTTTAAATATAATAAGGGCGATAATATCTGGTGGCAACGATTTGAAAAGTGATACAACGCGTTTAAATATTAAATTAAATTGTAAATACTAATAAAATAAATTTTATTTATGATACAATTCAAAAATCTTTAATTTACTATTTATTATTTTTTTCCATGAAATAGAAATATATATATCAAAATAATAACTTTATGGTGCCAATGAATCAATGAATAAAACTAAAGCCTTTTACTTAGACATATAAATAACACCGAGATTTATATGCATATTTATATCTGGCTTTTTTAAAAAGCGTTTTTTATTCACTGTTTCCTTAAAATCATAAATTTGATCTGGATAGGAATTCGGATAATTATAATTTTAGATAGTCGGAGTCAGATATTAGAGCCTATTCTGATATAAAGACTGAATAAGAAATAATACGAAACTGAGATCGATATGTATATGTATAATTAATACTGGAAATAGATAATGAAAACATTTAAGAGAATGCATATTACATAAAATACGTGTTCAGGCATATTGTAAGCTAGAATTAGCTCATATGCATGAATAAATACTCATTAGAGCAAAATATTGGTAATAATAATAGGTGTCACTCACCATGCCTCCGTACCCAAGCTGAAATACTTCCCAACCGTTTGTTAATCCGTAAGATAATGCACTTTGCAATCTTATCTAGTTCAAGGTTATCTGTCAATTACACTCCCCGCTTCCTTCTCACGCAATTCATTCCATATCTATTTTTTACTTAGATATGTATAATCAGCCAAGCAACCTCTTCAAAGGTAGGTCGGAACGCATTTTACGCAGAATGTCCTAAAAAAAGATTGTACAATTAAATACTTTTTCAGCGACAAATTTCTTTTAGAAAGAAATGGAAACCCTTCTAGGGGGCATATAGAATTTTGAGAAAAGTGAAGTCATATATTAGAAACTAAAAATATCTGTATTATTAAAAGTTGTGCGCGTCCGTCTGTTTGTGGTATTATCTCCTCCGAAACGGTGAGGAGTTGAATTTCGAGAGAGGTATATCCGGATGCCAAAAATTCGTGGGAAGCCATTTCGACCATTCTCTACTTCGTATGACTTAAATTAGCGGATATACACTCTTTTGCAAAAAATCGAAGCACCATGAAGGAAGTGGTTGTTTTTGATGAAATTGAATATGTGTATAGCTCATACACAGATAATAAAATGATTAAAAAATCAAGGTCATAGTACCTGTTCAGTGCTCACAATCATCCATTGAGTGTTCAAATTAGTAGTTGGTTGAACCGCCCCTGGCGGCAATGCATGCTTGAATTCGTCGAGGCAAGGAGCACTAGAGGTTCCTAATGTCATCCTGCGAAACGTTCTGTCAGGCATTCATCAGTTGTTGCTCCAAATCTACGAAATTTTGTGGTGCCCGAATCTGGTGGCCTACCACGTCCCAGACATGCTCGATTGGTGAAAGGTCTGGTGACCTAGCTGACCAAGGAAGAATATCAACCGCACGGAGGCAATCCAGAGCTATGCGAGGGCTACATAGCTTGGCATTATCTTGTTAAAAAATGGCCCCAGCATGACGTGCTATGAAGAACAATGAAACCGGCCGCAGGATGGCATCAACATATCATTGAGCTGTTAAAGATGTGCGGTGAACGACTAAACATGACCTGCTGTCATAAGAAATCGCGCTCACGCCATGACACCAGGGGTTATGGCTGTATGCCTTTGTAAAACAAAGGCTGATTGGGACCGCTGGACCCGTCTTCTCCAGACACGAACACGGTGGTCATCTGCTTCAAGAATAAAGGATTCATTGCTGAACACTGTACAATGCCAGTCTGATGGCAGCCATGATGTTCGGCTGCGACACCCCTCTAGATGACTCCGCCGATGTTGTGGGATCAAAGGCAAACCAAGGCCTCTGTAAGCGTAACCCCGCCTCAGACAAGCGCCGTGAGATGGTGGACGGTACCATGAAAGGTATAGACGTGGTTGTAATGCTCTGAATAATCGACAATGATACCGTAGGGGAGGTTCATGCCTGGCGAACAACCATCCTATCTTGCCTCGCACTTGTACTCCTTGGCCTTCCAGAGCCTTCAATTCGTCGGCGATTTCCATCTAGCAACATTGCTGCCAACATCTTTGCACAGCTGTGTCTGTACGCTGCAGGTGGCGGCCTATCGCTCGGTATGACCACCCAGCTTCACGCAACTCTACAATGCGTCCACGTTCGAAGTAGTTTAGTTTTCTGTAAGGTTTTCGATATCGTCGCAATGGCATTTTTAGTTGCTTCTTTACGGAATTACAATAGCAGCAGCAGCAACAACAACAACAACAACAAAAGATAAATTTTCCGCCTCTGTTACTGGTTTTATACTTTGCGAATTGCGCACTAGAAATGCGCGCTATGATCGCAATTCCTGTTCATTTGCCTTGAAACTTTGATCATTTGCATGTTCGATCAAGATGTTTTTGGCGTACCAAATTTCGTCACGATCACCAAAGTCCGTCTTAGTGCTTCGAATTTTTTGCAAAAGAGTGTCTTAATTAAAAACTCTGAAAACGCTAATTTTCGTCCTCGTTTGTCTGAGTGGCGACAGTCTCGCACGCTCGAAACAAAAATCTACTTTATTTCGAGAAGCATTGCCACTGCTCGCTTTCAAATCGTAGAGTTTGTTAATAAAAACGTGTAAGTTTTACAAAATGTGAAACAAAATTAATATTGCCAAACATTAAACATATTTTTATTATATGAGGTCATATTCTGACGTTGAAGAAAACACGCAATTGCCTGTGACGTCACTGTACGTCGAAAATTGTTCGTTAATGTCAGCGTTTTTAATAAATATGTGCTGTTGGTAACTTTTTTGGTAACCTTTTTTGGTGCTGTTTGTAACTTTTTCTCGTTAGTATAATTGACGCGGTATATTATTGCCATGTTCACTCTTTTATTAATATTGAGAAAGTGTTGTTATATTACATTGAATTTAAATCATGACGTCATACGTATTAACCTGAAGTGTGAAAAGATTTTGTTTCCTGGTTCAAAAAAAAAAAAAAAAAAACATTTACGAATATTGTTGCTTGGAAAGCATGAACTACAAATTTTGCTACTAACTACATAGAACTTACAAATTTTGCTTCGGCTGCAGCCCACTTGTCTTTTTTATAAAATTTGAATGCTTTTATGTTGTATAGCTTTGAAGTATTAAAGTTAGACCCCCCAAACAAAAAACCCCTCAAAGGTGTGTTACCTTTATTGTGTTTATTGTATTTATTTTGTGTGTTACCTTTATTTATTAAATATCATGAACGATAAAACGATAAAATTCAGTTCAAAATAGTTTTAATAATCGCAGAATAATTTTAAAATGAGCCTATGTTTAGAACTTCCGATACACAGCCTCACGTGCTGGAGATAAATATGTTTTTTCTGTACAACGTTGCCATTGCTCGCTTTGAAATCATTGAGTTTGTTAATCAAAAATTCGTTAAAGGTTTACAGAATATGAAATCGATAATAAAACAAATTCCAAATTTGGGCTTCCAGATGCGGATATTCGGGTGGAAACGTACGTTATTTAAAATTGGATGGCTTTAGGTACCGTTGATTTATCACAATGCTAGAAACATACATACATTTATGCAGATTCTTCATTATTTAATTTCTTTAGATGTAACACAGGGAGATAATATTTGGTGGCAACAACTTGAAAAGTGAAACAACGCTTTTAGTGAATCAAAGCAAAATGCGTAAACTAAATTAATATTCCTTCTGGGCAAATTGCTTCTTTGGACTAAAAACTGAAAGCTTTAAGATTTTATATTACGCCCGAAGGGGCGTTTTTTAACGTTTTCTGTGTTACCTTTCTTTATTAAATATCATGTTCTTCACATTTGAACTATAAAATTCAGTTCCACAGCAGTATCAAAAAATAATTTTAAAAAAGCATATCGTTAGAATTCCCGATACACAATCTCGCGCGCTGTAGATAAAAAGTTTTTTTTTTCTTTTTCCGTACCATTACTCGCTTTGAAATCGTTAAGTTTGTTAATCAAAAATTCGTTAAAGTTTTACAAGATATGAAATCGGTAATAAAACAAATACCAAATTTGGGGAAATTCAATCTATACTGATGAATAGAGAATTAATGACAAGGTAGATAATGCATTTGTCGCACTACGCTCAAAACTATTGCTGCATCAATGGCAAGGACAACTTAGTATGCAACACAGCGTATTTCAGAGTAAGCACTAGCAATATCACAAGCCCTTTGTTACCTAATAGATAACAATATCCACAAAGCTACAATACATACGGATACCAGGCCTCTCCTCAATGCATGCCATTGCGAATGATGAACATCCCTCACCAATTATTGCCGAAATACAGATTAAATTAAAAGAACATGCAGACGTTAATTATTTAGTTAATTAGACCAAAGCTCATATGGGACTCTACGGAAACGAATTAGCTGATGGCCTAACAAATGAAGCAGCCACAGGAAATAATATACCGCACTTGTTTAACCTTTAAGGTTTTTTGTTATTAAATTTGTTTACTAGTTCTGAACGTGGCCGGACCGCTGGCTGCCGTCGTTTGTTGTTGGATGGTCGAGCCTCTGTTTAAAGTTATACGACTGGGGTACTCTCAGTAAGGTGTGCTGGGAGCTGCGTCTCTTGATAATACCGCACTTCAGTATTCCATGGCGAACTTCCTATCTTAAAAAGACTTTAAGACAAAAGGCTACTGCCAAGTGGCAAAACGACTGGGATAATAGTTTTATTTTGGGACACAGCCCCTTCTCACAATATTTTAAACGATTTGCCATCAGTAACATAGACATTTGTATTTGTGCTAAAACGGGTTTCCAGACCATTATTGTAAGCTGTCCCTTAACAGGTTGTTCTGTAACAAGTTGTCCCTTAACAGATGATCAATACATCAGAATTCCTGATGTCAACAGGCAAGCCTTTTGTAAATTTTTAGTTAAACAACGCCACTTCAAACGAAAAATAACTACCATCATGGCTAAACTAACAACCTTTAGGCACAGACTTGTGTCAAACTGTGAGCCTTTGAGCAATTATAATGTGTAAAAACTCTACAGGAATATATGCCAAACAAACAGCAAACGCAATATCAATGTTGCTTCTGCACCTTTATAATTCTATGTATGCAATGTATATTTCTGTAAGCAAGACATTATACTATTGCAGTGCTCTCCAACAAAGTGTAATATGTATCATGATGCTATATCAGACATATTATTGATTTACCTATCCTTCTGTATTCTCTAACACTCTGTATGTATCATGTAGTATCATATAATGTTATGCCATTAGTTTCATGTACTAGTAACATATGGTATTGTCCACATAATCCTGTAGTCACACAAAGCAACGCGCAGTAATGCAAGTATCCTGTATGTATCATGTGGTATTGTGTAGGATCATTTAGTACTGTGTCGTATTATATCGTATTATATAATGTAGTATTATGGCGTATTATGTTATGTAGTATTATGTTGTACTATGCTTTCATGTGTATTGTGCTAAATTATACTTTCTTCGGCATATAGTAAATTAGTATATTTTCATGCGGTAATAAATGCATCATGTAAGTTGTGTAGTTTCAAATAATAACATAGTCTCACGGAATCGCCTGTTGCTTAGTACGTGTCATGTACTAAGTTATCGTATGTATGTAGTATCCCTAAGCGTCATATAATCATGTAATTATACACTATAAATGTTTATGTAGAAGAATATAGAATCATTTTGTATTATAATCTCACTAGTATATCATAGCATATTGTTACAGAATTTGTATTTAATTTGCTATTTTAAGTAGAATTACGATTAAAATTGTTTTGTATTTCCGTGCAATGCAGCATGAGACTTATTTGAAGAGAAAGCTACACCGTAAAAATTAAAAAATAGGAGTACGCGCATTTAATAAAAAGATATCTGGTAATTGCACTGTTTTTCAATTCAGAAAAATCGAGAAAATACCGGAATGTTCTCGTGCATGATTAGAAAACTTATAAAAGCTGGATTAAAACATCTCAGCTCAGTAGTTGGTTTAATCGAACTGTAGTTTTTTACTTAGCGCTGTTATTGATTGTAGCGAATTCGTGGGGAGATCCGATTAGCTTCCTCTGCATTTTGAATTGAGTTCTATTTAAAGTTTTAGTAGTTTAAAATATAACTACTGTGAGATATTGCGATACTGTACGAATATCCCTGAGGAAATTTCAGCATCTTGTTTTTTTCCGTGTGATAAGAATAAATTTTATTAACTTTTTATCGATTTGTGCATTCAATCCATTACGAACCCGTACCCCTCACAACAATATCATTAGTGTATTCGTATAAGTGTGTTATCTAATTCAAACTAAGTGTCAGTAATTACATTAGAATCTTGTTATATATATTATATTTTTGATTGATTGTCTCTTCGCATGCTGTACCATGTAGCATCATGTATGTCATTCAAAGTTAGGTGTCATATCTTTGTACCATGTAAAACGCAGCGATATGTAAAATGCAGCAATATGTTGCGCAAAATCATGTAACATCCAATGTACCATATAGTTGAAGGTAATTCATGCAGAAGCATGTACCTTTATTGGTATATTTTGTGTAGCATCAGTTAATTATGGTAAAATGTATTCTAATTTTGTTTAATTATTGTCATCTTTTAGTCTCTTTTATCATGTAGTATGTAATCTGTAGTCTGTATGTACTATGTATTACTGTATGTACAATGTCTGTATGTCACGTCTTCATGTTTCATATTATATATAATCTTCATGTATCGGGTAGTACCCAACAGTCTAAATGTAGTATTCATACAGTTAAGCATTATTTAGCCGTGTAGTAGCATATGACACTCAACAAATCATTAATTGCTTGCCTATTAGTAACCAATGTCATCTAGTACCATTGAGTATCATGTAGTAATATATCACCCGGTATCATATATCATGTTTCATTAAATGTCTCATGCAGTATTATGCTGCATATGTATATCACTTAAAGCACTAAGTATGGCAATGTACTTATTGGCGATTGTTTGGCATTTTTTGGTACATGATACTCAATAAATATGCTGGGTCTCGGCGAGGGGTGTGGGGGTTCACGTGGCCCCTCCCGCCTTTTTTCATACCATATTGGGGGGCTTTAGAAAAGAAGGTATGCTGTGCTATATCATTTAAAGTTTTGACCGGTATGGCATATGTATGCTATTAATCGTTTTGAAAATTTCTTGTGTTATAATGTCTATTGTGTTATAATGTCTATTGTATTACTGAAATTTATATTAATTCACGATCTTAATTTTACGATTTATGTCGTTACAAATTGTAACTTTTAATAGAATTAATGTAATATGATTGCTATGGTGTATATGTGCTATCACTTAGGAAATTTGTACTCCACTTGGAAATCCTGTTTATTATGCCATATATAACTAATAACATTTAGTTGATTTCTGCATCTCGAAATATGTATTTATTGTGACCTTACGATTATTATAATAATTAACATCATATGCAAGTGATAGATCTTTATGCTATCGAGTACTAAGTACAGGGCAATGATGGGCAGTGATACATAATATATTTGTCAATAATTAATTAACAATCTGATTCATAAACGAGTGACAGGTTATTTCTCATCGAGTAATAAGTACAGGACGACAATGGACAATTTAAAAAATATCTTTGCTAATAATTAGTTGGCAATATGATTTCTTACAGCATATGTAAGTGATTGATTTTTTGCCATTGAATACTGAGTGTAGAACAATGATGGACCATGCTATATAAAATATTTGCTATTAATTAGTTACATTTGCAGATAGATGATAGACTATATTTCATCTCTTCAATGATCAACCGATTAGCATATACAGTCTTTTTGTAATATATGATGAATAACTAATAGCAAGAGTAATAATGTTTAATAGAATGTTTCTTTTTCACAGTCATATATGTAGCGATACTTTGCAAAGATGCTTATGTGCTTATAATTTGTGACTTTGTAAAATTATCTGAATTAAGAACAGTAAATGCCGCTGATCTGCCGGACTTGGCAGTGGCGGTAGCTAGTAGTAGATCCCTTCCATCGTGTGCGCATTATTCCGTTAGATTATACCTTAGATCGGAGCGTAGGACGGACAATATATTGATGAATTATAAACGGGCATTCTCCTCTTAACTCTGAGCGAAAGGTCAGGCTTGATTAGAGAAATATTCAAAAATCTCATCACTCCAATAGTCATGTACGGCATTGGAGTGTGGGGTTCCAGAGCTGGGAAATTACAGAAATTTCGTTGAAAATTAGATTCTATCCAGATGGGCTGGTTCCTAGCCATGACAATAAGCTTTAGTACAAATTCTACCAAGGTGCTCTGTGTCTTGGCTGGTACGCCACCATTTTCATTTCTCCCAAAATCTGATCACTCCAATAGTCATGTACGGCATTGGAGTGTGGGGTTCCAGAGCTGGGGAACTACAGAAATTTCGTTGAAAATTAGATTCTATCCAGAGGGGCTGATGCCTAGCCATGACAATAAGCTTTAATAGAAATTCTACCAAAGTGCTCTGTCTCTTGGTTGGTACGCCACCATTTTCAATTCACCAAAAATCTCATCACTCCAACAGTTTTGTACTAGTTCCAATAGTTTATGCACCATGAGGTGAGCCTGTACTGAGAATCATCATCCAGTACCTTTTTTAGTTCGGGCCGGAATTAGGTTATTTTTGATCAGGAGAGATGAAAAATGAGCAACGCCTTCGCCGAGACTCGAACCACGGACCTCTCGAATACGCGCCGAGTGTGCTACCGTTAGACCACGAAGGCGGGAGAAATACTTATAACGGAAGGACTGGTAGCTAGTATAGATTAAATCATTGAGTTACTGATGTTTCGCAATTTAAAAATTACAGAGGATGACTTAATGTTCACAAGGACGGGTGACCTCTATGAAATTAAGAGTGGAATACGATTGATAAGAGATATACAGAAGCGAACTATAAATGAACTATTAGGAAAAGATAAAGAATCATTCAGGAAAAATGAATTATTGCTAAAAATTGAATTAATAGCTAAGCTCGTTATACCTAATATCGATATCTATGATGAATTGCTAATGAATATTAAACCGAATGAAGCAGAGATCAAAGTAATGGGTTCTCATCGAAGACGAAATGGTGACTTGGTTGTTAGACTGAAAGAAAAGGAAGACATTAACAAATTACAGGAGATGATTAAATCTAAAGAGAATTTGAGAGGTAAATTTCAAACAAGGAAAAAGACATTTATAGAACCAAGAATTATTATTTATAATGTTTGCGACCTTGTCGATAATGATGATTTAGTAGCTAAAATGAAAGAGTATTGTGAATGCTCCGGGGCTGTGTAAGACCGTTGTTTAAAATAAAAGTAGAGATCAGGAGTGGATCGGTCAACGAGTATTCTGCATAAGTACTGCATGTCAATCTGAAATTTTAGAAGATAACAAGAAGATAACTGAGTGCGAGTAAGTTTGAGAGTCTGCGCAGCCGATTTTAAATGCTCTAAGTTCGACCACGCGTCTAAAACTTGCAAAAATGAAATCGAATGTACAAACTGTTCTGTAGCACATGAGAGTAAGGCTTCTAAAATTAAAAGTGCAGTTTGTATTAATTGTAGAAATTCAAATGAAGAATTTAAAACCAATTATGATATAAACCATAAGTGCACTCTCAAAGTGTCGCGAAACGTATAAAAGATAAGTTAAATTTATAATTGATCATTTAAACATGGAAATATAATTTATTGTTTTATGTTACGGTTTTAGACTCCTATATTTGAACTTTAGGTTTCTAAAAATTATATTATGACTTTAACTTTCTGCGGCGGGACCATTTTTAAGATTTTTTAATTTCACTTTTTTGTACGCTGGGTGAAAATTTGACCTACTTGCTTTACCCTGCAACTTTATGTATAGTATGCATTTATTAAACATAAACGTGAATCACTACATTCTGGACGCATGCGAGCTCTCCGGGATTGAAAAAATAACTGGCTTGACCCTGATGTTGCCTTCATTTAAAAACTTTATTGTATCAATGGAAAGATCGTCTGTGTTCAATGGACCTGGGTTCAAGAGTCACTCTTAAAGAAGGAGGCAGGGCTGCAATCATTGTTTTAAATGAAAATTTTAATTTTATAGCTGATTGTGTTAAAGATACGGCAGTAGCTGTTTCGCTTAAATTAGTTGAGGACCTATTGAGGCTTGGTTCGTTTTATTTCTCCCTTTCCAAGATTTAAATGGTCATCTTTTTGAATTAGAAGAAGGTATTAAGCGATACAAAAGATATATAATTGTCGAAGATTTTGATACAAAACATTTTAATTCAGGAGCTCCTTTTAATGACCGTGGTTACATTTTAAATGATTTTATTATATATAATAATTTAGCTTCATTTAATAGTTTTAACTCTCCGGCGTTTTTCCTAATCTTTTGTTGAGGGGTTCACGGATTTGGCATTTGCTTTTGAAAAGACTGACATAAAAGTTTATAGCTTTAATGTTTTAGACTGCAAGACTCTTAGTGATTATAATTATATTCCATTGAGAGGAAATGAAGATACGGAAGTTGTTGTTCAGAGCTATAGATACTCCAGAGATAAAAATAAATTGGATCACTTTTGTAAAAAAATGAGAAAGGATACTCAGAGGGTGGAAAAAGATCACTCACAGGAAGAGATCAAATACATAGTGTGGTTCTGGAGTTTGAAGAAGTAATGATTAAGTATTCAGATAAAAAACTGAAAATTAGGAAGAAAAATTCGGGGAAATTTCTTGGTGGACCCCTCAACTGGAAAAATGGAAAGGAGTATAAAAGCTTTTAGAAAAAGCTGTCAGATAGATAATATTATAAAGGAGATTAACGTATAAGGAAAGCTATTGGTAAAGGCGACCTGGCTATATATAAGAGATTGATGAACAAAGTGAAGATAGAAAGTAAATATAGATATTTCCTCGGGAGCATAAAATATTACAACAGATGTTTAAAAATATCAACCGAAAAGCTGAAGAAAAGGACCATTTATATAAGGCGTGAATACGAAGAAGAAGATTTTGGAAGAGTCTCATAGAGGACTATAAAGGATGTTTTATCCATAAATGATGATGATGATTTTTCTGAGATTACTGATAAAGATGTGAAGTGAGAGATTACTGTTCTTGTTTCCTGGCGGAGAATTCTCGAAACAAGAGATCCAGATGGTTATTAATCAATTGAAAAATAGAAATGCACCGGTACAGATTGTATCACAACTGCCATCGTGACAAGTATATCTGATTTTTATTCTGATTATATGGTTTTATTATACAATAAATATTTTAAATATCATACTTTTTCAAACGTTGGAAGATTGGAGATGTTGTCCTAGTTCCGAAAGAAAGTAGACAATACAGACCAATTTATTTGTTAAGTTCCTGGCAAAGGTTTTAGACAAATTATGTACAAAAAGTCTTTATCATTACGCACTGATCTCGGAAATTATGCCCAAGAGGTAATATGGATTTGTATCGGGCGGCTCCGTTAATGATACAATATATGATTTTGTAAATTATATTCCAGAAAGGAAAAAGTGTTTCATGTGGCAGCTGTCTGATTTGATATTAGAAAAGTTTGGATTTAGGGAATTGGTGTATACTTTTAAACATTTTATTAAAACTAAGGGTCCCTATTAACGTCTTTAAACTTTTGCAAAACCATTTCGAAGGAAGAAAGGTATCGTTTCTATAGAAAATAAGGCAGGTGATAAATTATAGGAATTGAAGAGAGGTTGCCCTTAGGAGTCATGCAGTGCTACTCTGCTTTGGAGTATTGTTATCAATGAATTACTCAGTAAAGAGTTCCCCGACCACGTAAGAAAGGTTTTGTTATGTCGCTGACTTAATGCTTTTTGTGTCAGAATACTCAATGGAAATGCTGGAGAGAAAATTTAAAGATGCTGTAAACATAATTGATAGTCGGAGACGAGAGCAGAGATTAGAATTCAATTTAAAGAAGGTCAAGGGCCTATTTTTTCCTAAGAGAGTTAAAAGCGTAAGGAAACATCAATAAAACAAAACTGAACTATATAAGGATCTGAAATTTTGGGGGATATTTTCGATAATACCCTGATTTTTGTTGAACATATGAAATATGTACATAGGAAAGTGATCTGATTCTGCAGTTTTATAAGAGAAGCACCTGGCTCACAAAAGCGCCACATTACGAAAGATCTTTAATAATGTAATTTTACAAATTATGTGCTACAGTATTGGAGCTTGGGGGAATGCGAGCATCGGGCGCTCAGCGGTATGGATCAAAATTAGATTCTATCCAGACGAGCTAGCTGCTGGCCACCACAAGACTTTTTAGAACAGCTCCAACCGAGGTGGCATGCATGTTAGATCGCATTCCACCACTTTCATGGCAATGCGATTTTTACTATAAAAATGTTTTATTATGGACTGGAAGATAGATTGGATTACGTATGTGATTGATGAGTATATCATTGCTAGTTGCGCTTTTAAAATCCTAAATGGGAATTTAATTCATCCCAAAAATAGAATCTCATTAGAATACTAGAAGACTGGATGAGCTAGGATGAGCTACCAGGATGAGCTTGATATTTACGCTAATGGGTCTGGGATTGACGAGGAGATGCTTTTTTTCCTTATTGTTATGACATTGAAGTAGGCAATGAAAAAATTCGAATTAGAAAGTTGTAATTCTATTTTTCAAGCGAAATTTCTTGCAGGTTTAAGGCATTGCAGTGGGTTTAGTTTAGTTTAGTTACGAGTGAACTGCGACCCTCCTAGCCGATAATAATCGGCCTCATAGTTAACGCAGTACACCCGACGCAGACAATCAAACAAAAAAAAACAGTTAATAGATTAAAAATAATAGATTACGACACAGGTTAAACCTATCAACACAGGTTGCGTATCTTTAAAAATACACTCACACAATACAAAATAAGGAAAATCAGAAGCATAATCGGTTAGAAAACAAAAAATAGTAAGACTACACATAACTCACTCACCCAACTCCTAAATTCTTAAACAAAGAAAAACTAAGACATTCAATGTCCTATTCCTATGATAGTCTTGTTATCATTCACAATCCTTATAATTTTTGTTGCATAGCTATTCAAGAATTTTCTTTTTTCAATCACATTTTGTTCATTTATTTTTCCAAACCTCGGCCTCACACTCTTGGTCAGTTTACATTCTTCCATAAAATGAGCTGCGCTTCCGTATTTCCCACAAGCCAAGCATTGATCAGGCTGGGAATCTACCATGATCCGTGATAACTTGAATAGTACACTGCTCGACATTGAAAATGCAACACCAAGAAGGAATGTCAGAAATTTATGCAAATTTTAGAGTAGACGAACGTCACTGAGTTATGCGAATGATGTGAAAGGCGAAGCTCTCCGACGCACGTGAAATGAAATACAAGGGAAGGAAGGTGCAGAATGGGCAACATTCGTGTCGTTATTTCTGCTAGACGAATTATAGAAGAAAGTTGGTTTTTGTGCCGGAGGATACGTGTAATAGGAGAGAATGCCAGGCGCCGTCAACGAAGGCACTTCCAGCAGATAGACGATTTTACGATGGGGTATGGTGATCGGACTGAGAAGGGCGGGTTGGTCCTTACGTTAAATCGCAGCTGATACCCACATGGATGCGAGCACGGTGCATCGGCTATGGTGAATATGGTTGGAACAAGGAAATGTGGGAAGAAGGAGGGGTGCAGGTGCAGCCAGAGTGGCGTCAACACGCGTGGATCGATGCACCCGCCGACAAGCTGTGGCGGTCCCGCAAGTCATTGTACCTCGATTCTGCGGCATGTGCACGATACCCTGGATGTTTCCGTGTCGACGAGAACCATTTCCCGTCGATTGGTTGAACGTGGCCTGCACTCATGGCGTCCGTTAAGAAGACTGCCATTGACCCCACAGCATAGACGCCAACGTTTAGAATGGTTCCAGGCTGGAGCTTTGTGGATAACAGAATGGCGAAACGTCGTGTTCTCAGATGAGTCACGCTTCTGTTTATCCAGTGACAGTCGCCTCATACGTGTGTGGCGTCGACGTGGAGACAGATCTAATCCGGCAATAACTGCGAAACGGCCCACCGCGCGACAACGTGGCATAATGGTTTGGGGCGCTGTTACGTACGATTCTAGGTCACCTCTAGTTCGTATTCAGGGCACTATGACGGCCTCACGATACTTGGATAATTCCCTACCTTCAGGAGCTGCTTAACGCAATTTGTCAGCAGGATAACGCCCGACCACACAGTGCTCGCATCTGCCAACATGCTGAGAAATTGATTTTTAATTAATTTCTCCCGTTTTCGGCGTGACCTCTGACCTTTTCCTCTCACCAACGGTCAGCTTGCAATTACCGACCCACCGTCGCCTGCGAACCCGGGAGGACTTCCGTTGACAACAAAGGGGGAAAAAGGAGTAATGGAAGAAAATAATCGCTTATTAACGATCGCTTATTAAGCCCCTAATTGGCTTAGTGATCTAGCTTTAGTGGATTCCTTCGATTCAGATCCTGAGAATTACAGTTTGTTAATTTGAATAAAATCGGCCAGAAACTTCCGGAGATATCGAATTGTTCTCTAATTCCTGGACCTAGGATTCTTGCCGTCTACAAAAGTGATTAATATAGGTGTGTGTGCTTCTTAATTAATTTTATATTTCCCCGCAATTGAATGAAACAGCAGTTCCATCAACGAACAGATGAAGCACAGAAGAAGAATTGCAACCAAGGTAGGCCTCTGTCTTTAAACTAACGGTGTTCACTAATTAATTAATGACCTCCTTATTATTCTAAATTAGCTGTACTGTGCAAAATTTCTATTTATTTACTCTGTCTATATCAGCACCAGATTGGGAATTTTTGACAGTAGCTGACATTATTATGTGTTTTTAGGACACTGGACACTTAGCGATTTTTCGCAAATATTAGTTATGCAGTCTTAATTATCTATTTAGAATAACTCAGCTAATTACTCTGACATTTTGTTACAGCCTGATTGTATGTAATAACTGGAATTAACCTATTGAATTCTGTAATTATGTGTTTTCAGGTTTCCGGATATTAAGTGTGCACAGACTTTTTAATTAATAGCTTTTAATTATTCTTACACAGTTATTTTGATTATAATTTTTGTACGTATTATCTAAAATAGGTATTACATGTGCTTTTAACTATTGTTAACACTAGGTGATAATATTTGGTTACGTACGCCTCTAGGAAGTTCTGCTGTCCTTGATCAGTAACTAATTAGTATTAATTAATTCGATTTCTTGCTATTTTTAAAGTTATTTACGGACTTAATACAGTGTATTTATATATATTCTGTATATCATGAGTGCTCATTCACTTCCAACTGAATTGGTTAAAGTGATATGCATTAGTTTATCACATTACAACCTAGTTATTTCTCCATTAATTGTCATACACTAGTGTGTGTGAGACTCATTGTCAAGGTGAACTGAGCCATTTTTAAGTGTCAATTAAGTGCCGAAAATTAACATGTTAGAACTGCAGTTCTAAATAGTAGTACGTACGTGATAAAGTGATTAGTGATCTTGTATTTAGTGTACAAGTGATCAGTGCTTAAGTGATGAAGTGATTAAGTTATCAGTGTTAAAGTGCTCAGTGTTAAAGTAATTAGTGATCTTGTGATTAGTGTACAAGTGATCAGTGAATAGTAATTAAGTGATAAGTGATCTTGGTGTTCAGGGTTAAAACGATCAGTGTTCAAGTGATTAATGATAAAGTGTTGAGTAATCTCGTAATTAGTGTACAAGTGATCAGTGCTTAGCATACTTGCGAATAGTGATCCAGTGATTAGTAATCAAGTGATGTGATCGTGTGACTATAGTGCAATTCTGAAGTTTTTCAATGAAGTGTTTCATGTGCACTTACTAATTAGTAAGTTTACGGTGTGATATAGTGCATGAATTGCGATTTCGTGTTACATTGTCAAAGTGTTACAGTACATCACAGAAAGTATTTAGTTCGTGAACTTGAGCAATTTTGATTAGTGTTCCAACGCACTCCTTCCACGAGTAATTAGTGAAATTAGTGAGAACTGCTTCTTTTTATGCCGTGTCTCGCTCTTCTTTGTTACTAACGGAAATAGATAATACGGGCGCTCAAGGCCCTGTTGATCCTACTGCAGTACTAACCACGGACTTGACGCACGGGGAGAGAGTTGCAACCCTTTCGAGGACATTAGACAGGCTGCTACAGCTTTCAGGTGTAACAAATTCTGTCTGCCTAAAGATCTTAGAGACCGACTTCAAGCCTCTTTAGACGCTCTTGGAATTAGCGTTACAAGGTCCTGCATACGAGCCGAGGCCAGAAAAAGCAGACGTTGGCACGAACACCTCTACTTTCGTCTGCTGCCAAGCGGTACTTACTCAGCCACCTCTATCTCCAACTGAACAGGTCAATAGTGAAAGATTACCACTTCCCGGACCAGCCAACCCCACTCCGTTTTTTGCTGAAGTCCTCCGGAAGACAAATAAGCCGAGCCTACTCATCAATCCCCTCTCCAAGCAACCAGTAGGTGATCTCAGGAAAATATTACAGAAGAAAGTCCCACTTTCTAAAATCCCAGCAACAGTAGAACGTATTCCGCCCACATCACGAGGAGACCTAGAGGTTTTCTGCCAAACCTCAAAAGATATCGAAGAACTTCAAGTCCATATCCGAAGGGCACAGCTAGATGTCGATGCCCAGCAACGCAAAAGATGCCGCCCCAGATGCGCGGTCCACAGTGTCCCAGATAACGTGGCACCAGAAGAACTCATCACTGAAATTAGCTAAACTGCAGGAGTTTCCGCCAAAGAATTTAAGGCCCTTTTCAGGCTACGAGAAAGGAGACAAAACAGGGTCAAATGGGTATTTGAATGTTCTTCAAAAGGATTTGCTGCAGCCATTCGCATCAAAAGAGTGTTCGTGGCCTGGCTGTCGCACAGTATCACGGAGTTCTTGGCCATCTGAAGATGCCATAAATGTCAGGAGTTTGGCCATGCCCAAGACTCCTGCCACTCCAAGAAGATCTTTTGTGCTTACTGCTCCGGAGCACCAACCCACAAAGGAGTGCACGGCGGAAATCCCTTCCTGCATTAACTGTGGGGATTCCAACTGTCGCTTTGGAACGAAACTCAACTTCGCAGCACTCCGCCTTTGCCACGGACTGTCCAGTTTACCAATGTTATGTATTACTTATTTCAGTTGTGATTTAAGTTGTTTAAAGGTAATGATTTAACTTATTTTGCTTCAGACTTAAAGTTTAATTTGTTTTAATTTTTGTAGTTAAACTTAAGTTTCTTTGGTTTGTTTAAAAGTAATTGTAGTCATTTAATTTGTTCTCTTGACAGTTTTGGTTAACGCTGATTTTAAGTTGCTTGTGTAATTAATTTTTCTTCTTTACTTTTGGTTGGTTAACTATTTAAATTCTGTTTAGTTTTATTTTTCTTAACCTTGGTTGTTAATGTTAATCTCTTGATAGGTTGATCCTTAAGGTCAATTTTTTTAAAGTTTTGTTACACAAGTTGGTGTTTAAAGTTAATTTAGGTTTTAATTTCTCTTATGCCCCCTTTTCTGCTAAATTTGGAGGTTTTAATTTCTCTTACGCCCCCTTTTCTGCTAAATTTGGGATCCATATTTTCTGACTTTGGTGGTCGTTTTGGTG
>KL817695.1:0-11660 GCA_000611955.2 Stegodyphus mimosarum
TCGGAAACGTCACTGAATACTGGTAGTTCAGTTCGACCTGGAATTGAATCCTGACAAATCTGCTGTTTGCTCTATGTGGTTTTCGTGGTTTTTCCCACGTGTAATGTGAATGCGAGCCAATTTCCCTTAAAAAGTCCTCTGCAAAGGCATCCCTTCCCTACATGCAGCTAGCCCTCCTTTGTCTTAATCAGTCAACCGTAGTCATAAATAACGAATTGCTTTCCCTCAGAACGTCCTACATGAAAGTTGTCTTTTATCTGAGTATGTAATTGTCATTTCAAATCTTGATCCAAAGAAATGGAAATCCTTATTTCCTTTTTTGAAATATTTTTTACATTACCCAGATTACCATGTTGTGACAATTTTATAGAAAGCTATTTACATTTTTCTTCTACTAACAGTTATTTTTCATCAATATTTATTCTTAGCTTCGGAGAATGTTATGTCGTAACCATTTCAAAATTTGGAAATAAGCACATCTTCATAACAGTAAAATATTGATAATCAAAAGTAATTTGGGCAACTTTTTATTAGATAACAGTTTCAGTAAAATGAAAGTATTTTGCTTAGGGTAAAAAATATATCATATGATTTCATATACTTCCAATACTACATTTTATCAACACCAAAAAGCGATTTAATCTCTTGCAGTATTATTTGCGAATGATTTTCGTATCATGCCAAGAAAATTTCTCAGTAGTTGTTTTTAGACGAGAAGTCAGAAGAACAAAATGAATTTTTCCTTAAGGAAATACACCTTGTCACCATATTTCACTGTATAAAATGCTCAAACTTCACATTCACTTAACTAAATGATTTTCGATACAAACATATAAATAATAGTAAAACATATAAAATGTAACAACATATAAATAATAAATTTCGATACAAGCATTTGCACTTCAGCAGCTGAGGTTGATGGTTCGGTAAAAACTGTCGAAACTAGTCCTGTAAAAATTTGCAAATAAAACGCTGATTTTAGCTGTTTGGCTTCAAAATTAATATAAATAATACATGAGTTGAAAATGCAATTAATAATTTCAACTCTTTCAAAAATCTAATTTTCATTTCAGATCAATTATTGTAAATATATGTTGAAGTAACTGAATTTGTGAATGGTTTATAGTATTTAAAAAAAAATTAGTATTTTAAATCATTGCTCACAGCTAGAAATAAAAATTAGCTGAAGTTTTTTTTGATTCTGTAGATATTCTAAGACACCTGTTTAAGTATTTATTCCATGCTAAAAGAAATTATTTGTAAATTAGGTGATGCTAAATTCTTTTAAAGTTATTCATGGGTTCCATGGAAATTACATTTACTTTTGCAGAAGAAATTTTGTTTCATAAATATTTCGCATACGCAAAGCTTTTGGTAATAGGCTTTTCAGTATTTTCCAGCTTTGGTATGAAAATCGCCCACAGGTCAGCCGATGATACGGCTTGATGTGAGGTTTTTATATATGACCTCACATTGTTGTAAGATATTTCTCTAAAGATTA
Source organism: Stegodyphus mimosarum (assembly GCA_000611955.2). Classification (NCBI taxonomy): domain Eukaryota; kingdom Metazoa; phylum Arthropoda; class Arachnida; order Araneae; family Eresidae; genus Stegodyphus; species Stegodyphus mimosarum. Next base: position 1,502 of record KL817695.1, read on the forward strand.
TGTTACCCCACTACCAATTAAGCGCGGCAGGAGGTCATGGAAACAACAGACAGAATATTCTACTCCCGATGATTTCGAGAAGGAAAATGTAAGGCAGAAAAAAATCTTTTGAAATGATTTCGGATCTATCAAAATCTGAGTGTGTTTTATGTTTAACAATTTGGAAAGCCATCTTTTAGTATAGAATAATCCGTGGATAATGCCGAGATGGTTAATGGTGCCATTTTGCTGTTGAATTTTCGATCAGGTTCATCTCGTGGTTCTTTGAATATAATTTAAACATAATTTTCTATCATGAAAGATGCCTTTTTTTTTTGTAAAAATTTTATTGCAAATTTTTTGTCTTTGGACAATTTCTTAATAGATAGATTCAATGTGCTATTAAAGAGCTTAGAAATTAAACGAGTATTTCAGTGATAAATAAAAAATTTAGAGCTATCTGAATTTATAATAATTCACTCGCATTTAGAAACATTTAAATTTATATGCATGTGTATCTAAATTTATATGTATGTGTATGCATGTGCCAGATTTGGTGCTTTTGTATCAGTGTGGTTTGATGTAGTCTCGGTAACGAAATCTTACCTACTTTTGTTTATTACAGGAGGGTGTGCTCTGGAAGCCGTGGCCAGAAGCGCCCGGCCGAAGAGGAGGACGGCAGGTAAGCTATGAATCTTTTTTCACTATAAAACATGCATTTGCTTTCACTGTTGCTTTTCCATTAGCCAACTTTAAGTAAAAATGCCTAATTTGGTGTAATTAAAAATTATCTTAAATTAATAAATGCAATACTTCTAACAGTTTTGACTGCTAATTCCAATTCATGTAATTAATTAGAATATAAAAGTGTTTATAAAAAATATGCTTATTTTTGGTCACAGTGTGGCAGGAAAATGAAACAGTTAAGTGGTTAAATAAATATTTGTAATTTGTAGAGCAAATTAAATGAAAAATCTTTAATTTGTATTATATGTATGTTTCATAAAACGTGTGTGACATTCTATGTGTTTTTTTCAAACTATTTTCCAAGGGTTTCCCAACCCTCTTCCCCTATCATCAGCTTCTCGAGAGAACTTTCAGCTTGTAGCATATTTTAAGTGCCCCCATGCTGCACAGACACTATATATTTACAAACACCCAAGCTTTCTTTGGGATTCGACTCCGAGTGCTTTGGTATGGCAGTTGGGTCATTTGAGAATAAAAGAAAAGCAAACCTTTGTGATCAGATAAAACTGCTTCTTTATTTTATCTTGTAATTCATTTAAAGTCTTATTCCTCTTCCTTCATTCATTTTTGCATGGGATAGTTTCCCAGATGCTAACATCTGCCTGCATTCTTTTGGGATAGTTACATATGCATTTAGTAGCTAGTATTAGTAGTACTTACCAAGACATTTTGTAAATGATGAGGTACGGAAAAATATATTTATAAATGTTGACTTACATAAAATAATCTGTCATAACTTCAGGCATTTAATTGACTTCTTTAATTGAAGTCTCCAGCATTTTCTTTTTTCTGTTTCAGCACCAGAGTCAACAGTCTGAAAACTCCATAGCCAACTTAACTTTTCTATGCCATTTTAGTAATTAACTGAAAAACATTCGAGATTTTCACTGAACTTTAAATTTCTGCTATCAGTCATAAACAATAAATTAAGATAAAGCAAAATGTATGAATTAAATAACTGTTTTAATTTTAAATCAGACATCTAACATTCTGGCAATATTTATTTGTGCGTGTTAAAATTATCGAAATAGTTAATGTAAAATTAACAGTCGTAGCTGCATTATTTTATAAAATTCCGAGAATTACAGATATTTTGCAACAATTTATTCAGTAAATAAATCAATCAGAATTTTTATTTATGTATTTTCGAAATGTACAGTTATATTGTTTTATTATTTTTCCGCTGCAAAATTAAGGTAATTAAACAGATTTCGAGAGCATCAGATTTGTATAAAAATAAAAGCTAAATGTTCAAGTAAATATGTTATTTTCTAACATGATTGTTAATTTTTGAATTTTTTATTACATGCAAAGCTATCAACTAGACTTGTAACTAAATAATGTTAAGGCACAAAAACCAAACTACAAATTTGTACTAATAATTTATTGATAAAAGTATAAAAATAAATAGATAAAAAAATAAATATAAGTTTTTCCAATTTTAAGGAATAAAAATGTAAAGTTTTTCCAATTATTGGTGCTAAGCCGTACAGTTAGTTAGATATACAGTAGAAATTCAGAAATCCTCAATGCTTGTGACCAGAGGTTGTGTGGATTTCAGTATTTTGTGGATTTCAGGACAGAAAAGCTAAATCACACTATTCAGACTAAAAGTGCAAAATAAATAAGGCATATTAGATACATTTAATTAAATTATTATATACAATGATATATATTATTACATTAATTTATTATATACATTAAATTATTATATATATATTATTCATTTATATTAGTGATTACAGGAATATTTTATAGCATTAAGGACATAAGGTCAGTCGTTCAGGGACATCTCGACACCTTAAGGGAAAATTGTGAATAACTGATTAACATTTAAGGATTTTATCATTTATTTTTACAGAAAATAATTGTTCCGGTATTAGTAACACATTATGAAAATTTGTCTTACCTGGAAAACATCATAGGTCATATAAATGCAATAAAAAACATAAAAGCCAGATGCCCACTTCTCCCGTAACTGCGGAAGATCTCGGCAGATATCTACGGTGTGGCAGGTACAATTCAGAACAATGGCTTTTTTTAAGAAATAAGGACAACACACTACGGAAAAGAAAGATTGATGGGCTAAACACATATTAACAATGCAACAATATATGTCCTCCCTTTTAACTATGTACATTTGTTGCATGTAAACTGGGGTTGATTCCCATTTTTAACATATGCCTCATGGAACCATGTACTACACTCTCCAATATATTTCACCCACTTCTGTCCGGCAGTGTCATCAAAATAGTACCCACCACACTCGCCACAGTAATTTTCACTGTCTTCGAGATCCCTCGAGGTACTGGGTTGATTTTCTCCTTGACGTCTAGGTTCTGTGTTGGTGTTTTACTGCGCAGTTGACTCCTGTATTCAGCGGATATTATAATGGCTGATTCTTGTTTTTTTTCTCCTGTTTCGTACAGTGTGGTTCTGTACGACTGGTACAGGGGATAATTCTGAAAATGATGTAGTAGATGGTGCTAATGATCTCTGGAGGTTACCGTCTTTCTCTACCATAACTGGAATGGTGCCATTTGTAGTAGACATGAGTTCATATTCAAACATATTGGCTTCCAAAATATCGGGATTGTATGGGTATATTCCACATTTTCAAAAGCCATTGGCAAAATTGCCTGATGTAGCAGACTTATCCCAAGATTGCTTGAATATTTCTGCAAAGTAGCGATGTTTACGGACCAAAAGCGATGAGTGATTCAATGGTGAGAAGATGGGTCCGAAAGTTCAATGACGGACGTAGTGATGCGCACGATGAAGAACGAAGTGGGCGTCCATCTTTGGTTACAGAAGAACTGGTTCACGCGATTGATGACAAGATCCATGAAAACCGAAGGTTTACAATTAGTGCTCTCGCTATGGAATTTCCCCAAATTTCACGATCACTAATGCATGAAATTGTTACCGAAAAACTGAAATTTCGTAAACTTTGCTCACGTTGGGTACCAAAGATTCTTACTGAGCAACACAAAACAAAACGGATGGGTAGTGCACTTCAGTTTTTGACCCGTTATGCTGAAAGCGGTGAAGAATTTCTGACACAGATAGTCACAGGAGATGAAACTTGGGTTTCTTACGACACCCCTGAAAGTAAGCGGCAATCAATGGAATGGAGGCACACTTCATCCCCAGCAAAGGTTAAGCCGAAGCAAATCTTGACACCTCGAAAAATGATGTGCACAGTGTTCTGGGACTGGAAAGGCATCTTACTCATTAATTTCTTACCGCGTGGTCAAACAATCAGAGCAGATGCTTATTGCGAGACACTTCGGAAATTGCGCCGTGCAATTCAGAATAAGCGCCGAGGATTGCTGTCAAAAGGTGTTGTTTTTCTTCACGACAACGCACGACCACACACTGCAAATGTGACGAAAAACCTCCTACAGGGATTTGGCTGGGACGTGTTTGACCATCCTCCGTACAGCCCTGACCTCGCTCCTAGCGACTTTCATCTGTTCTTACATCTTAAGTCTTTCCTTGGCGGTCAACACTTTAACAATGACGACGAGCTGAAAGAAACTGTTTCCAACTGGTTGAAGACACAGGCGGCAAATTTCTATGAAGAAGGTATACAAAAACTTGTGCCACGCTATGACAAATGCCTGCAATATTTCGGCAGTTATGTTGAAAAGTAGTTTAAGAGTTGTTGAATTTTGTGCAATAAATAACTTTTCTGTAGCTGTACACAATTTACTTTTATTACCAAACGGAACTTACTTTCTGGACGTACATTGTATAATGGCTGATTTTTGTTTTTTTTTCTCCTGTTTCGTAGAGTGTGGTTCTGTACGACTGGTACAGGGGATAATTCTGAAAATGATGTAGTAGATGGTGCTAATGAAGACGGTAGGAGGTTACCGTCTTCCTCTACCATAACTGGAATAGTGCCATTTGTAGTAGACATGAGTTCATATTCAAACATATTGGCTTCCAAAATATCGGGATTGTATGGGTATATTTCACATTTTCAAAAGCCATTGGCAAAATTGCCTGATGTAGCAGACTTATCCCAAGATGGCTTGAATATTTCTGCAAAGTCTTCTTTGGTGATCCCCTTTCCTGAACGGTGGTGAACAAAGTTCCTGCATGCACCATTATAAAAATGTTTCAGGCTCTTGAAATATGAAACATCAAGGGGTAGGCATTTGTGAGTGCTATGTGGAGGGAGGCATAGCATATTAGTTTCGAACATTGACACTTTGTCCAGTGTATCTGGATCTTTGGAATGAGAGGTGTGTCCATCTATAATAAGTAAAATTTATCCTTGTGGCTTGTGTTTGTTCAGATTATCAAGAAATTTGTTGAAGACCTTGCTTGTCATATATTCAGAGTCTGACATCTCTAACGTTGACCCATTTGGTAAACCTTTGGCATAATTGCGCTGCTACAAACCATGGCAGTAAACATAGATCCCTTTTCTCCTGTTGTGGCGTGGTTCACATCTTTTTTGCCTTTGCAAGAAATCACTTTGAATTTTGCCAGGTTTGAAAATTAGCTGCAGTCCAGTTTCATTGGCATTCAAAATACTTGTCGGTTCTTCCCACAGGTTCAACGCATCATACATTTTCCGTAAATTGTCAAAAAATGTTCATACTTCTTCTCTATTGAGACCTCTGGAACGTGCATAGGACAAGCCTTGTGCTTTTCTTATTGACAAATTAGGGTGTCTTTCTAAGAAGAAATATACCCAGTCATATCCTGCCTTGGTCTTGTGTTTATTAAACCAGTGTGTTAGATTATTTTTCTTCGTAAATTTAAATACTAGCTCTGTAATATAATTTATGGTCATGCCAGACCCCTTGGAATCCATGAATAATATATGTTCAACCAGTTCCCTTTCCATAGTAGTATCTAGTGTTGCTCCCTTTCCAATTGCTGGTTTGATACTGCACCTGTTAGTACCCTGGCCCTTAACGTGTTCCTCAAGACGTCGAATTTTTTGGCCGCAGTTGCAAGTGCCATTTTGTTCTCTTTCACCTCTTGTATGGCCATACCTTCCGGCTTCCATTTGCCAAGTACTCCCTTATATTCATTAGTGCGAGGCATTTTTTAGCCCTAAAATATCATAAAAACGAAAACAGAATTAATATTAATTCGTTCACTAACTATCAAGTGAAGAAATATCAACAGACTTGACTTACAATATACAAATCAGGAGAACTCGACATGCTGATAAGGGAGAACTTGACTGTCGAGATCTCCCCATAACCTACTGTCGAAATCTCTCCCGAGTTACACAATTCTATAAAAGATGGCAGCACCTCCCTCTAACTGACTGTGAAAACTTTTTGTGTATACATGTATGTTCCTGAATGCCTGATCTCACTAGCTAGTCATTTGGAAATCACCAAAAATTGAAGCCATCGTCCACATTTATCATCATTATCAAAGCCAATCTTTATGCATTTTAAACTATGAAGAACTTACCTGACAGATTATTAATATTTATTTTCTTGATCAATCTCCTACTTTACAACACTTTCGATTCTCAGTGACACACTATGCTCTTAGGTTATTCCAATACAGTGGTTTCCATATGTGACACCAGGGTGTAGACCACTCTACTAAGTGACTTCCTTAAAAATGTCGAGATCTCCCAAGCATCGAGATGTCCCTGAACGACCTTATACAATAAAGCCATGTAAAAATAAAGGGCATTAATAAAACAAAAAAAAAATTTTTTTTTACTTGTTTGAAACATTTTTCTAATAGAGGTTTGTTTTAAAACTTCAGGGTGCTCCAGAGTAAGTTTTTTTTTTGTAAATTCTATATAGGGTCATAATCTCTTGCTCTGTGACACAGCTTTGTTGTTCTAAATACTTTTTTTTATAGGTATTTTAGGTATTTTTCACCATGTTCCAAATCCTCATTGAAATATATTTTCTTACTTCTATCAAATTCACTATCTGTGTCGGTGTCGGAATCATTTTCTTGGTGTGGCGAGTTCAAAAACAGCGGCCAATGATTTCATCATCGGTTATCTGATATGCCAGTGTTGACTCATCTGAACACATGATCCATATTAAAAACCTCTTCTGGGCTAAGATTTTTTTCTGCCACTAATACGGAATCATTGTTAATCGGTAGTTATGATGTTATTATTGGATAAATATTTTTTCTTTGGTATTTCATTCTCCATTCTGCGGTTTCTGAAACCTACAAATTGAATGTTTATATTTCGAGATGCAATGTGGATTTCATGTCGGTGGATTTTTGTATTTGACTGTATTACAGTGTAATAATAATTGGTTAAAAGAGTAATTAATTAGATTTTTTTGCCCTTTTATAAAGTAATTAAAGTAGTCAAAAACCTTTATTTCTGAGGAAGGCCTTTTCCTGTGTTGTTCTGAGTTGTAATTTAAAAGTGGTATTGTGGGGTTGTTTGCTTTGATTATATCATTGTAGAATTCACCATCTTATTTGTAATTCTATCTATTCCATGCCTTTTTTCTTTTCTTTCAAATGCTCAATATAGCTAGGAACATCTGACAGATTAACTGAAATGAAGATGATTGTGTATGGCTGTGAGAAAAAGTGTGAGATTGTTTCCGTAACTGTGAGTTCTGTTTAAGTATCAGAAATGTTAAACTGAGTGGCATAATATTCCTCTAAGGACTGAGCTGTTTCAGTTTCTGTGTATGCGATTCCTATGCAGCCTTTAAGGGATGGAATATTTGTGTAGCATCTTTTATACCCTGAAGTGTCTTTCTAATTTGAGTTATCATCGATAGCGAGTCCTTCAAGGTAATTAACCTAGCGTTTACATGAATGTTCTTTAGTACAAGTTCTGACATCTTGGTGTAATGCATTGAGAATTGCTTTATCTGCTGGATGTCTTGATCTTTGCCATTGCTTCCTAGCATGGTTTCTTAGTTTAATAAGATCTGTCAGGTTTTTGAGTAATTTTTTCTTTAGGGATTGTTTTGGAATTTGCTTCATAGGCTGTGTAGAGTTCTTTGGCAAAATTGTCTACTAAAACATCTAACTTTTCTCTCGTGTGTATTGTTGTGTTAGTGTAATGGGTGTTGTTTAGAACCTTTGGTATAATTAGACCAATTAGTAATAATGCCTCTTTTGTCTGGTGTGCTAAGGCGACTAGCTTCCAGTTCTGTAATGACTGGGTTTAAAGTCCAAAGATGTTCATCTAAGGATTGAATTTTGGATAGAGTTTGGATATTTTTTAATTAAAAAAATCCAGCGTAGTAGCTGAGCTAGGGCCATAGCATGTTGTAGTGGATGGAGCTGCACTATAGAGGTTGTTTGTAATTGCGAAGTTGTAAATGTATTTATTTTCCAGTGCAATTCGTCAAATTGCAGTTCCATGCGCAGTGTCTAGCTTTAAAAACCTCTGCGTAATATTACTTTATTGTTGAGTTTAAATAACGTGCTTAAATCAGCAATGGAGCTGCACTATAGAGGTTGCTTGTAATTGCGAAGTTGTAAATGTATTTATTTTCCAGTGCAATTCGTCAAATTGCAGTTCCATGTGCGGTGTCTAGCTTTAAAAACCTCTGCGTAATATTACTCTATTGTTGAGTTTAAATAATGTGTTTAAATCAGCAATGATATTGTTCATGTGTTGTGTATGAAGTACATAGATGGAAACTCAAGCGATGTGGGCGGTTCAGTGGGTGGTAATAGCTACGGTCTCTGCGGCTGAAAGGTGTGTGCTATTTGGTAATGAGAGATGGAGCATTTGATCAGAATGATAATTCCTCCAGCGGCTCTTACCTGTTTTAGGCCTGTCATATCTATGTAAGTCATAATTAGCAATATGAAAGATGAATTGAGGGCCAAGGACATGTTCTTGTATGAATAGAATGTTGGGACTATAATCATTTAAAAACTTCCAGAGTTCTTTTAATTTTTGGGAGGAGACCATTTGTGTTCCATGTAATGATATTCAGAGTGTAATTAGCCGTGTTGTTAACTTTTCAAAGATTAGGAATCTAATATACTGTTGCATGCATACGGGTTCCTAATAGATTGAATGCACAAGTCGTTAAAAAGGTAATAAAAATTTCTTTTCACAAGAAATAAAACAAAATGCTGAATCGCTGCAACCTGAATCGCTATTAGTCCCAAAATCTAGATTCAAAAGATTTAAAATGGTATAATTTTTTCTTCAGAATCTAGCTTTGAAATATTAGTAATGCAGGAATTTTTTGCAGAAAATTCATCATAAGAGAATCTGTGCAGACTTTTGAAATCCATACTTTTGCTAGCTTGATTTGTTCTCTGAATATGTCTGTTGGAACTATTTGGAGCCGTTTTTGTAAAGTTTTGCATCTGCCCATATTCCTAAAATATTAAACAGGAAAGGGTCTTAAAATAAAGAATACGAGTTTCTACTTCAATAAATTTATTTCTATAATATATACAGTACAAAGTCCGAGATCCGCATTCATCGGGACTTTGGTTATTCTGGATTTGGGATTTTTCCGGATATTAGATCATCAATTTAAATCTAGTGAGATGGCATGCAGAAATTATACAATAAAAAATATGAAATCATAATTTATAAAATAAAGAGCATTTAATGATCTAAAGAGTATCAAAATTTATAAAAAAAAGCTTAATATTTGTTTACTTTATTAAACATTCCTCTTGGTGTGCTTCATTTTATGTGCGAATGGTTTCTCTTTAATTCTACAACTTTCCCTTTCATTCTACAGGCAGACATAATTTCTTGTTCAATTACAAAGTTCCGCTGTTCAAGTCCTATAATCGATGAGTCTAGAATTCTGACTAACTTGTCAATTGAAATTTTTTCAGTAACTTCTCTGTCACTTTCTTCACTATTGATAGCGGTATTTTCTGGATCTAAAACCATAAAACTACAGATTTCGCCATCCGTTAATTGATGAATGATTTGGGCATTGTCATTGGAATGAAAACTTCTGTTATGTTCATTATCACCGCTTCTCCACATTTCTTTACAAAATCCATTAACTGGAAAATTTCACCTTTGGGTTGCAATATCCGAAAACCTTCAAATTTGCGGCTACCATCATCATCATCATCTTCACCACGAAATATGGTAGCTGGCCATAAATGATGTCATTTTTTAATGTATCTGGAGACACATCCTCCCACGATCTTGTGATGCTCCACCCAGAAGATTTTATGCTAAAATATTCCAAAAATTCTTGAATAGTCTTGCCATTGTTCAAGAAATTTAACATGGATTTTAAAAAGGCTAATTTATATTTGCATTTCAGTGAGTACACTATTCCAATATCTATAGGCTGAGTGATGGTTGTACAATTTGGAAGAAAAAATAATACAGATATATTATCTTTGTCTAAAACTTTAAGTGAAGTATGAGCCAAACAATTGTGTATAATGGGGACTATTTTTGAGTCATAAGGTGAACTAACCGAATTCAAATGTTGCCGAGCCTAAGGGTATA
>KK117670.1:0-16325 GCA_000611955.2 Stegodyphus mimosarum
ATGTCGTGGTTCACAACCTGTGTGAAACCCGGTACATCACTAAATAAATTCGAAAAATGACTTCCAGTCCTTGGAATTTTCCTTTTCTTCTGCTGGTAAATGTTGCAAGTCCAGCTGCGGGGGCTTATTATTCTTGGCTTCAATTGGTTTCATATTTAACGTCAACTCTCCCCCTTTGAAATCAATTTTTGCTTCTGCCAACCTAAAAAGTCCACAACTAGAATAATACATGTTTGCAGGTTTCGCACAATATAAAACGAAAGTTTTACCTGCTCGTCGTTGATACGCACGAACAACGGTACTTTTCCTAAACAGCTACACTTTTCTCCTTGGGCCGCTATGACATCCGTGTCTCTTGCACTAAAAATTCTGTAACGGCGAAAGTGCTTTTTGATGAATCTTTCCGATACGAAGCTGCTTTGAGCTCCTGTATCCAAGAGGGCTGTCGCCGGTATGTTGTTAATTAGAACTTCAATCTTCGGCAAACTCAAATTCTTCACGACCACGGTGTTTAAATTGATTTTGGAAGAGTTTTGCGCTGCTTCGGACTTCTTCACCTTCCTTGAAGAAATCCAGCTTAGTTTAAATTCTTCTTATTTTGGTTTCCCTCGGAATCTTTGCTTGTTCTTCTATTGAATTCCCTTCGTTCGCCGCTGGATTTAGGAGACACATCTTTCTTCGGCCATTGCTTCGCCTTATTCCCGTAACTTTGATTCTGCTTTTGCTCGGTTCTTGGCGAGCTCCGCTGACTTCTTCGCTCAAATTGGCGTCGTCGTTCGTTGTCGGCTGTTCTTCAGCTTTCAAACTGTACTGCGAGCTCAAATAATCTGTCTAATGTCATTGGGTTTCTTAGTTCGATGAAATCTTGAACTTGGGGCAGTAGCCTAGGAAGTATAATTTGAATAATTTCAGGATCCGGGCGACTTCCATACAACAGCTTGAAAACCTGAATTTTTCTCAAAATAAAATTTGACAAATCTTCTCTTTTTTCTTGATATCGACTAAACAGTTCAGCTTCCAGTCTGGCTCGGTCTCGTACTACAGGAAATGCTTTCACCAAGGAATTCTTGAAATTTTCATACGTATATGTGGGGCTTCCTGGTTCCCCCAAGAGATTCTTTCCAATGCAAGTCTAGCTTTTCCAGGAAATTGATTACAGCTGTCTTGCCGTCAAAACTTGCCGCTGGCTTCATGGCTGCTCGCATGGTTTGTACGATGTAGCCGAATCCTTCTATGCCAGGAGGTGCTATCTCAGGATTCTGGACAGGTACAGCAGGTATCTCAGGTTCGTCTTCTTGTCGTTGAGGCCATCCTCTTCTTTTTGTTCGGGCGCCACTATCAGGACTGTGTATTCTGTGCATAGTTTTAGAGAACATTTTGAAGTAACTCCTTCTAAACTGCAGTCCTGCTCTGGAACAGTGAGCGGATGATACGCTATGTTCTGGTGTAGATACTGTATTGGCGAATAACTGCACTTGAAAGGGATTTGAAATCCTCTTTTATTAAATCACTATTATTTACACACTTCCCAACTCGGGAGGGATACAGAAAGTAAAAGACCGCACATGGGTCTAACTTAACAATCACATAAATTTAAAACCAAACCTAAAATAGATATTAAATCAATCTTTGCTCACAGAGCGATTCGCGGAGATTGGCCTCTCACTAAATGGTGCGTAGCAAGATATACTAATACTAGCGCACTTCAATTTGTTTCAAAATGCAATCACGTAGTAAGCACTATGGCTTATAAATTTTAACTGCTAGCTGGTCAGGCGAACGTTGAGCAGAGTGACCGTGATTTGAGACTAAAGCTCTCTCACATTGAGAGGTTCCTACCTCCGGTTTAAATAGTACTTGGCTGTACTTCAAAATTAGCATAAGCTGAAAACTTCTTCTGACGGGAAGTTGAAACAGAGAGGAGATAGAAAGATTTAAATTAAAATAAAACTTGGTTAGTTTAACTAAAACCTTACAAGATATTCAAAAATTAAAAAACTATTTATATGGTTAAATGAATTGTAAACTGTCCAAGAAATTTACAAATCATTTAATACTCTTCTGTACTTTTTCTGTAATTTTAATGTAACTTAATATGAACTCTACATACTTTGTTACTGATTTTATTTTTATGTAATTTAGTACAAGTTTTATTGCTTAAATAAAATGTTTTTGCTATAAAGTGCTTTATAGTTTTCATATTTTGTATGCAAAGGAATATATGTGGAAAATTTTGTAATATGCAGAAAAACCTCTCACCTCAAAACACACAGGCAGCCTTTGTAAATAACTAGTATTTATGAGAAACCTTTTTTTAATGTGACTACCAGCTCAACCATGTGCTTATTTTTGGGGTGAATTTTTGGAGGATACTTTGGAGGATGTTTTACTTATTTACATATTTTCTTGGAACTTTTTCATAGTCACTTATAGATCTACTTCCAGGATATATACTCGGAAAAACTATTTTTTTTGATAGACCAGATATTCTGATGTTACACTACCTGTATTAATTCCCTTGAAAGTTTCAGTTTTCCTGTTAGCAGTTTAACTATACATATAGGTTTACTAATATATCCAGATGTATGGAACGCAGTTAGCTCATGTTTTAGCAGTGGAATTTATCTAAGTAATAAAAGTGCCAACTCTGAGCCTCTGAAGCTCACAATTATGAAATATAGACATTACCATACCAAGCAGTGTGCTAAAGCATATTTTCATTGATTAAAATATTTCAAACATTGTTATCACACTTTCACTTTCATAGTAAGGGTAATCTTGTATAAAATACATGCTTATGGAATAAAAATATATTAAATTATGAGATAATTTGCAAGCTTTGATGCAATTAATGTGCAGTTCTTATAGTCTATTATCGTTTCTGAGAAAGTCTATTAAAGCTATTCTGAAATGACTAAAATATTATAAACTCACATCAATATAGGTTCAGATCACAATTCTTAATTTGCCTACTTATCAGTTATACATGCACTCCTCTTTAATACAATCAAGGTCTCAAGAGTTTGGTTAGATGCCCAGACTTTACAAAATGTATCAAAAACATAATTCAAGCCTATCTTAGAAGATTTATACTGCGATGACAGCCTAATAATTAGACATTTCCCTTAAGTACTTTACAGGGCTTTTGTTAATTATTGTTTGGGTGAATGATATTTCAGATACCCAAAGTTACACACAAGTTATTTGGGATAATTAACATTTGTAATCAATTTTCCTACAGGTGTTAGCACTGACGCATGAATTTTCTCCTTCCACAAGAAGTTACACGCAGTACATTTCCAACCAGTCAGCTGTCAGTAGCGAAAGAATGATCAACAAAAAAAATAGTAGTGTAGTTATTTTATATCATGCCAAAGCAAAAGAATTGCACCAAATAGTTTGTCTCCAAAATCTTATTATTTGTGATAATACTTTTATACTATAGACATTTCTGCAGATGAAAAAATGTGATTTTTTCACATAAAACGTAACACTTAGTCTATACAGCACAACAAATAAAAAATTATATTTAATGAAAATAAATTTGCTGTAGTTCTCTTCACAAGGGAAAAAATGATAGAACTTCAAAGTATATAAAGTAATTCTTTCCTGGGTTAAGTACTCCATTTATCTTGGAGCAATTTCCATTTCTTAATTAAGAAGAAAACTAGATATTACACGTGTTCTCAAAAGATGCCACCAAAATTACACTAAGTGTTTTCAAAATTCTTGATATGCCATGATTAAAACAGTCATTAACTGGACTAAAACACACTGTAGCAGAAGACCTACAAATGGAAGAAGCTATAACCAAGTTCTCTTTCCATAATATTAAACTGCAAGAAACTATAAAATTCTAAACAGTATTTCGCACTGAAAATGATAACATAAAAAATCCTGGAAACAAGGAAAAATACGGCACACAGTTAAAGAACTATACTGGGAATTTTTATAAACTGTATCACCTAGGTCTTTTATACCATATTTAAGCTAAGAATTTTTTTCAAGATATGGATTTTAAATTACATTAATTAGATATTATTAAAATGCAAATATAAACATCAACCATCCAATTTTTCATGAGCTATTTTTTCTACAGATAAGTGAAAGTAATAAATAAACCGAGCACTATGTAATTTATGTTAATACACCATTCTTGGACAATCAACTTGAATATCAATTGTCAAGAAGTCTGATTATTACTCAATCAATCAGAGAAGAAATATATAATTTTAATTTAAATATAAATTTAAGATGAACTATAATGAACAAATGTCTTTAAAAATGTTATTTCCCAAGAAGCACAGATGATAAACTAAATATCTCACAGCATGTGTTGCCATGGCCATGAGCTTTTGATTCTAAATGCCCTGGCAGCGTAATGAGATTACGCTAGAGTAAAAAGAGTAGAAAGTTTAAAATATAAATATTTCTGATGATAAAATTTTATTCTTTTTTGTTGCCTTTTCTATCCTTATGAATAATATAACACATATGCTATTTATTTCTTTGGTTATTTTTAATGCAACTGTTTAACTCTTATCATGTATTTCTCAATTCTTACTTTAGGTAATGCTGTAGCAATATATAAACATACTTTTGTCATTTGTTTTTCTTTTGATGTGTTATTTTTAAAATAACATAGCAATGTATATACGGCAGCTTTCAGTGAACTAATTTCACTACTCTCATTGAGTCTTTTTTCTTTGTTTATTCAGTAATGAATGGTCATGTAGTTTACGTACATGGAAATGTTACCAAATAATCTTAGATTATGAGAGGGATATAATGAATTATATATTTAGAGTTAGAAAATGTTGAGGGTAGGGAAGAAATATTAGATAAATTTTTCTAAATAGAAAAATGTTTGGAAATCTTTCTTTTTATAGAATATGTGAATGTACTTAATAGTTAAAAAGCTATGAAGCGTTCTAGATAAAAAAAAACTATCAAATTTTTGTGAGACTTCAATTTTTGAAGAATGCCTGAAGGTGAATATTAATTGTGCCAAACCAAAACCAAAGATAAGAGGAAAAATTTAAAATACAGCCTATTATGGAATGCCCTTATGCTCCCCATGAAAAAAAACACTTTCTGATGACTTAAAATCAGTTTCAATTTTCTTTCTTGTTTTCATTTTTTTGTGTATAAAGTTCTGGGGTTTTACTATTTAATCCTAAAGTTCTAACTTAGAACTTCACGAACACTAACAAACGAATAATCGCTTAAGTGTGTGAACAGAACACGTAAGACTTAAGTAGGGTTTATAGTTGCAAACAAGTTCAAAGCATGGGAGCGCATGAAAGCGAAAGCAAAGCATGAAAGCGAAATATTCCCCAAGTAAATTTTCTCACGTTTACAATGTAAACTTAGCCCAATTGTCATTAAAATATCTTCTACAAAGCAAGGTTGATGTTCACATTTGTTTATTTACTTTTCATATTTATCCTCAATATTTCATTCATCACTGAAATTTTTGTAATTTGCCAGATATATGTGTCGAATGATTTCTTTGTCACTCGAAAGATTAAAACGTGGTTCTCCTTTTTCTTACATTTACTCATTCCAAGACATTAATGGGCCTTACTATTAGTCGAGAGTTCAGATTGCTGAATACTAAGAGTTCGTTCCCAGGCCAGCGGGCTGAGTGACTGGTTGATTTTCGAGATTTTTTTCCTAGGTGTATAGTAAATACCACCCAGTTTCCCTTAGAAAGTCCTCCACGAAGCATCCCTCGTATGATATGTGATATTCAAAATAACTTAACAACCTAACCGTAACATCGACTGCTAAGTCATTTCGAATTTTTTCAGAACTAGGAAGAGAGAGAAATTGAGAAGCCTGCGGCGGGATTCGAACTTCAGCCCTTCGGACTGCTAGCCAGACATGCTTCTAGTTAGAACGCGAAGGCACGTATGGAAGAAGGAAATCCTTTAGTAATAAATTTAATTAATACTATACGCGTGATTAGCATATTAATACTATACGCGTGATTAGCATATAAGATATTTAAAGCATTTTGTGCCCCTAAGGCGTTATTTAATTCTCATGCAATAAGTTTTCGTAGAAAACGTCAACAAGTGTGCCATTCACTAGCTAGCGAAATAGTCAACTTGTAGACACGGCGTAAAAGTCGATCCGCCAGCAGACATTTTACAGCAGGCGCGGGGAATTTCATTTGAAGCTTTGATCTATGCTTCGCCTCTTTTATGCTTTTTTAAAGCCATTTTCCTACAATATTGCTTCGACATCATGGAGTGGACTTCCACGATAAAATCTCCTGATGCGTTAGAAATCTTAGGAGAACGCAAGTCAAAATAAACTTTCCAAAACGAAAAACTGCGTAAAACGAAAAATGTCTGGTTGGTTGGTGGATTTATATGCACATGCTTCAAGGCATTCTTTCCGAAGATCTGCTGACTTCCGAGCATGTAATTGAATTTCCAGTGCCTGGAGCTGAAAGCAAATAGTTTCGTCTTGACGAAGTAAAACGCATGCGATTTAAAGAATAGGTCCCAAATATGAGTGGTGATCATAAATATATTTACTACTTGAAGACGAATAAAAGTTTCAAATACTAAAAAATCAAGTGATGATTGTTACTTCAATAATAAATAAAATTGGTTTACATGTCTAACATACTTCCTAATTTTTTAAACGTATATTATAAATGTTATTTATATTAAAGCAGGCAATAAATCGTTTTATCCATTTCTGCACCATTTAGAGATTTGATAATAGAAGTGTATCAAATTTTTAGAATGTAAAATAAAGAATATTAATTAAGCATAGTTAAGTTTAATTTTTATTATTCATAACGACAATCACTTTTATATTTATCTGTGTATTATTTTGAATTAAAATATGTGAATGAATAAAATGATCCGTAAATAGCAGGACCTGGTTTTGAAATTAATCTATATTATCCATATAACTGTAATCCCTGTTCTTTAAGCGTTGCGTGCAATGATATGCCTCAATTTAGAGCAATATTTACTGCCTATACATTTATGAGTAGGTTCCAATATGCCTTATGTCCCGCTATTTAAATCAATACCCTGTAATTAGTTCTCCAGTTGCTTCAATATATATTTAAATGTAAGCAGATAATGTTTTAGTCATAAATTGAGAAAAACTCATTTCATTTGATTACATGATTAGAAATAAGGTAGATAATTTGTACAGCATTTCATCGATTTCAAAACTGCGCAAATCCAGGTTGACTGCTCTATGTGTAGCTACTAAAATGCCAAATGATGATGATATTGGAAAAGGTAACCAACGATGGATATCATACTTATTTAAATTATTTAAAAAATACAAGGTAATGAAATTCCTGTGACGGTTCAAGGCATTTGAAGGAAAATGGAAATTAGAAGTACTGTTGTTTTTTAATATAAAGACAAATCATTATTTCTAAAATTAAAAGAATGGGAAAATGTAAGAAGAGAGGACTGAATTAAAATTGAAGGACTGAAGGAGAAGTGTTGAATTAAAATCTTAAAATTTTAAAACTCCTTATATATTTTCTAAATTTATTTTAAGTTAAAACGAAATGAATGGTAATAGTTTCCTTAAAAGGTTAATTGGTTTAAAACTAATTTCGCCTTCTCAGTTTAAAAGCCCACCAGCGGCCGAGCGGTAAAGACGCTGAACACTGGTAGTTCGGTCAGAGGTTTGAATCCCGCGAACGGGCTAGCTGCATGGGCGTTTTCGTGGTTTTCCCTATGTGTAACGTGTATACGAGCCAGTTTCCCTTAGAAAGTCCTCCACGAAGGCATCCCTCCCTTTAGGCAGATAGCCCTCGTGTGCTTTGCCATAATTGAATAACCTAACCTAACCTCTCAGTTTAAGAAAGCAATTAATATTTCTTAAAAACTCCATTTAAAAGGAAATAGGACATTTCGAATAATTTGATATATATTGTGCAAAGTGTGTACAAAATATATCCATTAATTATAAATGAAATAAGTTACGTGTATTTATAAACCATATCAGTCAGAGACACCATTAAAGTGAAATAAAGATGTAAATTATTAAGAAAGCCGTAAATGTCTTTAAATAGTTTAATTTAACAACAGATATTTTTACTTTAAAAAGATAATTTAAAAAAAACCAAACTCAGCTTTGCCTAAATTTAAATTTCCATTTGTTTGCTTCCTTGCTACACATTATTAAACTCGCCCTTACGCGAAGCCAGCAGGCGAGAGAGTAGATTAGGTTCAGATATTTGAATATGGCAAAGCACACGAAGGCATCTGCCTTAGGAGAAGAAAGCCTTTTTGGAGAACTTCCTACGGGAAACTGGTTCACGTTCATATTACATATGGGGAAAACACGCCATGCAGCCAGGTTGCTCGCCTGTGCTCGAGCCCGGGTCATGCTCTCAGTATTCATCGGCCTTAACCCTCGCTGGCGAACTAAGACAAGCGACTAAGATTGCTGAAACCTTTCAGTTCGACGCAGGTTCAAATCATAGCGAAACGGCGGGCTACATGGACGTTTTCGCAGTTTTCCTTACGTTTAATGTGATCCAGTTTCCCTCAAAAAGTCATCTTCGCGAGCATCCCCATTCTTAGGAAGATAGTACTTTTATGGCCTTTACTGCAATTTAATAACCCCAAATTATCATAAATATTCCTTTTAAATTCAGTTCATCTGCGGCATAAAAAGAAAACAGTAATTGCATTATTAGATTTATTTTTTAGATTACTACTTAGTGGACTGATCCTGTCAAACGCCAGTAACTCTGAGAACTGGCAGTGTATAATAAATAAAAGATCAAGAAAACGAAATGTTTGCCAGTGAGTTGTGAGTCCAATGCACTATCCCATTTTCTCAACCGTGTATGCCTATCACCACCTTTCGTAAGTAACCTACTAGGTTTTCGTAAGTCTACCTGCCAGATTTAATGCAATAATTTGTAATTTCACAAACAAAACATAATGCAAGAAAAATTGTCATAACCCAAGTAACACGGCAACGTCGCAATGACGTTGCAAACGCGTCACGGATGATGTTGCAAAAACGTTGCAATATGTCGTGTTTATGACGCCCAGAGGTCAGAGAAACTCCACTGTTTTGCAACCGTTGCAAAGATGTCTTTATTACGTCTTTGCAGATGAGATTTTTGTCGAATAGACATTATGTGTCTATCTCAGGTTATATTTCAGTTGTGAAAGCAGGGAGTTAAAACGTCGTATCATGATGTCTTGATGACGCCCAAATGTTAGCAGAATTCCACCTTTTTGCAACAGTTGTGAAAACATCGTTGTTATGTCCTTGTGTTTCATACTGATTTATGCAGAAAAATAAGCTTAATAATTAATATTTTTTTCTTCTTTATTAATATTTTGTATTCCTTGTACTTTTCTAAAGTTTAAATATTTTATCATTTCCTGAAAACCAGAAGATAATATAATTTTTTCTCTGTAGAATAAATATGGATAATTTTAAAGAGGCAAATATTCAAGAGAGAAATTAAAACTTACGAACCTGAAATACATTGCAAGTATTCAGTATAAAAATAATATAATATAAAGAATGATTATTTTTTATCCTTAAGAACAACTGCGGTATTAGATTAAATAGGATTCGCTTTTTAACGAATATACAGCGTTAAAGTAAAACACCAGTAACAAGGTATATTAGTCTTCAGCAGTTTATTATGCGATAAGAATAAAAGTAATGTTACAAAACAATTACATTATTTAACTAAACAGAAAAAATACAAATACAGAATTCTATCAAAAGTATTAAATATCAAAATTCTTACAAAATTATCAATGGCGGCAAAACAAGTTTTCTCAAGAACTATCAAATGCATTTATTGTTTTCATGTACTGCAGCTTGAAACAAAGTGCATAATCTTAACAACGAAATATTTGTTAATGGTCTTTTTATAGAGTTGCAGATAGACCATAGAGTTAGTTTCACAATGCTTTTCAGCTAATGCTGAAACTTGACGACGTTTTTGTCTATAAGTTATCCAGTTATAATTAATCATCTACAAATAAAATATGTATATATATATATGTATATATAACGTTTTTTAAATTCATCTACATATTTAATATCCAATACGTGATGTAACATTTAATATTTAATATTTACTAACTTGTAATTGGCCACACTTTACACAGATATATAAAAATAGAACTATGCTGGTATTGCAGTTCTCTGTAACATACAATATTCTATGATTACAAATAAATAGTATCTAAAAATTAAAAGTGCACCCTCATTATTTTATATGGTTTCAGAAATTTTCTTTTCAAAATGGAAAGTTTACAACCACCATAGCTGATGAAATTTGATGGTAATCTTGCTTAAAATTGGCAACGATGGCTGCAATCTTTCGAAATATATGGAGTAGCCAGTAGATTATATAATAAAGAAGAGAAGGTAAGAGTTAATACTTTTCTTCATGTAATAGGAATTCGCGGTCTTGAAATATATAATACATTTCCTATAGAAGAAGGTAAAGAAATTAAATTAAGTGAAAATAAGATAAAATTTACCGAATATTGTATTCCTAAGAAAAATATTACATAGGAAAGACATTTATTCTTTATTAGAAATCAAACCACGTCAGAAACCATAGATGAGTATGCAACTAACATTTGAAATAAAGCTAGAATTTGCGAGTTTATACGATTAACGGGCAGTCTAATAAAGGATAAATTGACTGTGGTATCAAAGATGATGTAGTGAGAGCAAGATTAATGCATGAAACAGAATTTACATTAGAAACAGCTCTTGATATATGCAGATCTGCAAACAAAGTGCACATCAAATGAAAATCATTAAAGATGAAGAAACTGCTGTTAACGTAGTGAAAAAGAAACTAAGTAAACATAATAAGAACACATTCAAAGAGGTAAATACCGAGAAACAAGAGACAAAAATTTGTTCTAAATGTGGAACATCTCATGAGTATTAAAAATGTCCGGAAAAATCTGTCTTAAGTGTAAAAAGGCAAATCATTTCGGGAATCAGTGTAAAAGCTATAAAATAAAAAATGAATCAGTCAAGGTAAACAAAAAAGAGAAACAAATTAAATTAATAAATCACGACTCTGAGGAAGAGCTAGAATTTTATTTAGGTACATTAAACCTTAGATCAGATAATAAAGAAGAGAAATGAACTGTTGACGTCAATGTAAATAAAAGTAAACTAAATTTGCAGTTAGATACTGGAGCAATGTGCAATGTTATTTCTAAAAGCAAAGTGAAATTGCTGGATGTTCCGACACAGAAGTCTGAAATTAAAACATTAGTTACATTCTCTGGGAAGAAAATGTATACTATTGGAAAAGTAGTACTTAAGTGCCTATATGGAAAAAATAATTATGTCGTAGAATCCCAAGTTATTGACGAAGAAGTACCTTCTATATTAGTATTAAAATCATGTCTGCAACTAGGTTTGATTCAAAACGTAAAGTCTGTTTGCACTGAAGACTTATTGGAGGAATACGAAAATGTAAAGGCTTAGGCTGTTTGAATGGAGAATATAAAATCCAGTTAAAACAAAGTGCAACACCAGTAATTCATTCTCCAAGAAACGTCCCCATAGTTATACGAGATGAAGTGAAGAAAGAATTACGAAGAATGGAAAATTTAAATGTTATAGAGAAAGTAAGAGAACCAACTGAATGGGTAAATTCAATGGTCACAGTTGTGAAACCTAACAAAATAAGAATATGTTTAGATCCTAGAGATTTAAATAAAGATATAAAATGAGAACATTGTCCTATGTTAACCATTGACAAAGTTGCCGCTAGAATGCCAAATGCAAAAATAGTTTCTGTTTTGGATGCTAATAGTGCTTTTTGGCAAATCCAACTTGATGAAGAAAGTAGTAATTTGTGTACATTCAATACACCTTTTGGAAGATATATATTTAAAAGATTACCATTTGGCATATGTTCAACTCCAAAAATTTGTCAAAGAAAATTAAGCCAAATAATAGAAGATCTCGACGGCGTTGAATGCATAATAGATGATATCTTAATATAAGGATCTAATGAAAAGGAACATGAGCTACGACTTAAAAAAGTACTCCAGAGAGCACGAGAAAATAATATGAAGTTTAGTAAGGTTAAGTGTAAAATAAAAGTTAATCATGTGAATTATTTAAGGCATGAATTAAGTGAAAATGAATTAAAACCTGATTTTTCTAAAGGAGAAGCAACAGTTAAAATGCCAGAACCTACAGATGTGTCTTCTCTGCAAAGATTTTTAGGAATGATTAATTATTTAGCCAAATTTATTCCTAACTTAACTACTATTACTGCACCATTAAGACAGTTACTTGAGAAAAATGTTCTCTGGCACTGGACTGAAAAGCATCAAAAAGCTTTCAAAACACTTAAAGAATTGATTGCAAAAGCACCCGCATTAAAATTCTATGATGTTAATAAGGATGTAACTCTTTCAGTAGATGCAAGTTCTGAAGGATTGGATGCTGTATTACTGCAAGAAAAACAACCAGTTGCTTCTGCTTCCAGAGCTCTAACAAAAAGTCAGAAAAATTATGCTCGGACAGAAAACGATCTTTCAGCTATTGCGTTTGGATGTTCTAAATTTCACCAATATATATATGGCAAACATATTACAGTTGAAACCGATCCTCGACCATTAGAAAGCATAACTAAGAAACCTTTTTTAAAGCACCACGGCGATTGCAAAGAATGTTATTAAATATACAAAAAGATGAGCTAGATGTACGATACAAAAAGAGGAAAGACTTATTAATAGCAGACACTTTAAGTAGAGCATATTTGAATACAACAGAAGAAGATAATGATGAAGATACAGAAATTTGTACACTGGTCCCAGCATCTGATGACAAAATTTATGAACTGAAGAAAGAAAGTGAATTTGATGCTACATTACATTGCTTAAAGAAATATATTCTGAGAGGTTGGCCAGAAAGTAAACATCAGGTGGAATCCCAAGTCGCAGTATTTTGGCACTATAGAGATGATAATGGAAAATGACTTATTTTTCAAAGGAGGAAGAGTAATTATTCCTCTTTCTATGTAAAAAGAGATGTTAAATTTAATTTCTGAGGGTCACTTTGGGATAGAAAAATGTAAGAAAAAAGCTAGAGATGTTTTGTTTTGGCCACTGATGAACAAGCAGATAGAAGATAAAATTTCAAAATGTCCTATATGTAATGAATACCAGAACAAAAACATAAGACAGCCTGTGATACCACATGAATTTCTCAATTTACCTTGGTATAAAGTTGGAACAGATTTATTTCAGATTAACAAAGATGTATACTTATTAATTGTAGATTACTATTAAATCTCTAAATTACCGGATACTCGAAGTCAGACAGTGATCAGTTACATGAAATCATTTTTTGCAAGATGCGGTATACCGTTGATAGTGATATCTGATAATGGACCTCAGTTTGCAAGTAAAGAATTTGCAAAATTTGCAATGAAATACCAATTTAAACATATAACGAGCAGTCCATACCATCCGCAGTCAAACGGATTAGCAGAGCGTTCAGTACAAACGGCGAAGATATTGTTAAAGAAAGCTCAAGCAGATCATACAGATCCTTATTTAGCATTGTTAGCTCATAGAAACACTCCAACTAACGAGATGTTAGGATCACCAGCTCAGAGACTTATGAGTAGAAGAACAAGAACGATTCTTCCTACATCCGAAGAATTACCAAAACCTCAAGTTGTAAAAAACGTAAAAGAAAAAATCAGCCAGGAAACCTAAGCAGAAGTCATATTATGACCGTCATGCAAAACCATTACAATCGTTAAGCAAAGTAGATTGTGTTAGGTTATATCAAGATAATCGCTGGAAACCGGCAGTTGTAGAATATGTATAAAAGACGCCTAGATCATATATACTGAGATCAGGAAGATCAAAATTGAGAAGAAATAGAAAAGACATTAGAGACACTAAAGCAAACAATTCAGCTGTTGAAGAGAATATCAGAGGAACAGAACAAGGAGTTAATACAGAAAAGAGATATAAAAGGATATAATCCCAGATATACTCAAGGACAAAGTTCAGAAGATCAAATACCAAACTCTGTTAACTCATAAACAAGGCACGGTGAGCAAAGAACTAGAAGGGGGAGAGTGATTAGAAAGTCGGCCAGGCATTTGGACTGATTTTAGACTAAAATCAAACTTTTGAACTCTTTTAAAAAACGAGATGTAACATTTATTATTTAATAATTTGCAAATAGCAACATTTAATTTAATATTTACTAACTTGTAATTGGCAAAACTTTAGACAGATATATAAAAATAGAGCTATGCTGGTATTGCAGTTCTCTGTAACATACAATAATCTATGACTATAAATAAATAGTATTTGAAAACTAAAAATACTGATAAAATATACTTCAGGTGTGAAGAGTACAAAAAGCTCTCCGAATAATTTCAAAAGTGAATTAGTATTGAATTAACTTTAGATTGTAAAACTAGTTTTGAATCAAATAAAGAAATTGAAAATTATGATTAAATTAAAAATATACAGTATAGGTTATTATCCAGAAATCTCAGCTTAGTGAAAGCTGTTTTACTGGAGAACATTCCAAGCGAATATTATACAGAGATAAACCATGAAAAAAGTATATGCAGCCGTAAACGATAACACCGAGATTTAAATTGAGGACGAAATACCAATGGTTTCGGATTTCATTCATTTGTCTAGTTAAAAGCTAAAACATTAATGATCAAGGGAAGCATCATCTTTTCCCCTCTGATTGATATGCAATACTAAGTTACCTGGAAGATTCCTAACAAAATATTATTGAATAAGCTATTATTAGCCAAATCTATAATAAAGCGACAAAATGGGAAAAGTATATAGCATGTATTAATATTTATTTAAGAATTTTAATTCAACGTTACTTCTAATTATACACTGGTGTGCAAAAATTAAGGACGAAGTCGAAAAATTAGCATATCAGCTGAACGAAGAGGCAGAGCGGACAGAAAGACCAATCAGGAGATTAAGTAAGGTGATGTACGCTAGCACATGCGCAGATATGGAGGTAGACGTAATGGGGGAGTGTCTGAGTAGTATAAAGCATGTTGTCGGTGTAAGATCAGTATTTCTGGCAAAGAGATTGCACGCCGTATAGCAGTTAAAATCACACCGAGTTGCTGCCTCAGCGAGAAATGGCGAATAATCAATCTGTTAGACGACATCTGGATGCTTTTACCCGAGGTTTAATTAACTTTTCAATGAAATAGTTATAGAGTGTAAGTACCTACAGTTAATGGACTTTAGGGTTGTGCTTTATAATGATTTCAATAATTGTAAATGTAATTTTTGTGCAGCAAGTTATATTTGAATTATTTAATTTTATTTGAATTAATTGACATTAAGAACTCTATTTTTCAAATAATGAATTTAACAAAGTAAACATTAGGACTTCTTGCACTGTATGTGGTAAAATGTGTCAGATTATGTCGGCATACAAATTCAAATAAATTCGTCCTTACTTCCAAAATCATATATAAAGTTATATTTTAGTAGTGAAATAATTGCTAACATGTGATTTGCAGAGAATTAGATTTGGCACTGCTTTCTTAAATGTTAAATCGAGAAATACGCGGCACCATTGTTAAATAGAGAGAAATAATCCTTTTAAACCTTAAGGGTTTTTACTACTTTTAACTCTTTAAAATTTTAACTCATACTCACTCCCTCTAGGTGCCGGACAACCTAAAACTAAAATAAAACTTAAATGTAAACTTACTAAAATGCACTGGTTAGAAAATAGAGGAAGGAACTAATTGGTTGATCTGACTCATAATAATATTAAGTATAACTTTTCTTAAAGCAGTTAATTCACACATAGCAAGACAAAGCAAATTCTTCTTAATAAACTTAACCTGAAAAGGAAGCTGGAATAAATCTTCTCTGGAACTCGGTAAAACTAAATACTAAATCTCAACCAAGCATTTCTATAATTCACTCATTTTAAAATAAACTCAAGAATAATTCATATTCATTTCATAGCAAAAACCTCATAAGCACCAGAGAAGAAATATTCAGACACCAATCAATCAGTTCCGCTACTAAAAATCAAGCACTAGATTTAACTGTCCTGGCACCTAAAAGTCATTTCAAATTCTATCTTAAAACACATTCAAAGTATCATTAATAAGTGGTTAGTACACATTTGCTAAAACAGGGCGCGTTGTGAGAACCCTAAAATGCATGAACATTTTTCAATAACCCCAAGCAAAAATAATCTCCATGTTTCTTAAAAGCCTCCCGGCTCAAACAAATGGAGTGACTGAACAGACCAACTACATACACACAAAAAAA
>KK117671.1:0-55799 GCA_000611955.2 Stegodyphus mimosarum
GCAACCTTTGATTTTGAACCATTAAATGGTGTAACATTGCACTAAAATTTTTTACAGTGTATAAAGCGTGCCGAGCTGTGTATCGGAAATTCTAAAGATATACTCATTTTAAAATTATCTTGCGATATTGCTGTTGGGAATTTTATGGTTTAAGTGCGAAAAGCATGATATTTAATAAATAAAGGTAACACGCAAAACGTTAAAAAACGCCCCTTAGGACGTAATTTAAAATCTGAAACGTTTCAAATTTTATTTTGCTTTTTTTTTATTAAATTTGTTTCTGCAGACATCTTTTCGCCCGAACTGTTAATGTAAATTCTCGATAGCGAAATATTTATTAAATTGTTAGAATAGTCATAGTTTCAAGAATTTTCACTACTTATCTTGAAACCGTTTCATGAATTTCATTCTTTTCCATCACTATATTATTACCATAGTAATATTCAATAAATAATACATCGCTAGGTAACTTAGTAGTTTTAATTTGTATTTTAATTTCAAGAATTTTCGCTACTTATCTTGAAACCTTTTCATGAATTTCATTCTTTTCCATCATCATATTATTACCATAGTAATATTCAATAAATAATACATCGCTAGGTAACTTAGTAGTTTTAATTTGTATTTTACACTTTTCGCCTCTATAAATATTTTATAGTGGTGATACTCAATAAACAATACATCGTTACAGAATATCTATTAAGTAAATAATAGTTTTCATAAAATAAATTAAATATTAACAAAATAGAATAATCTAATAATTCAGTAATAGTTTTCATGAACAAAACTAATAAAAATAATAATTTTCGTAAACAAAAATAATAAAAATAATAGTTTTCACAAACAGAAAATGCTTCGATTTCTCTTTCATTATGTCGTAACCACATTTAACGACATATTTATCATTTAACGTTCTTGCAACTATATTATAAAGATTTATTAATAAAATTATTGTATTTGTTAATAATATAGCATTCTCAAATTCAATAAATTCCATATTAGTCCAAAGGGATTTAGTCCCGAAGGACTATTACTTTCGTTTGGGCGTTTTGCGTCGTTTCACAAAAATGTCCGATTCACTTTTCAATTTAGTGCTAATGTTTCTTTGTTGGTAATTGAAGTTGCATTGGGTTGGCTATTGTAATTTTTGAAATTGTATTATGTTGGTTATCGGGTCTGTACTGGATGGATTAATGGAATTGTATTGGGTTGACTATTGGAATTACATTGGGTTTGTTTTTGTGTACGTATTAGGTTTAGTTTAATGTTTGTTTCGTTCGGCAAGTTTTCATATTATTGAGCAAGATCCCTTTGGACGTAATCTAAAATCTGAATCCTTTCAGATTTTTTTTCTTGTTTTTTATTGTTATTTCCTTATGTATATTATTTTGATCCCATTGCAATCAAAACGAGAAACTGGACTGTTACTTAGACTGTTGCGTCCAAGTAAATAATTCCGCCAGTGTTGTTGTTGATCCGGTCCAAGATAACGTTGTAATTTTTTTATTGTCAATGAGGAATGGTTTGTTGAGAGCAATGTATTGAAGTAGTTCGTTGATTTTGTAGCTTTTTCCTTTGTAATTTCGAAGTTTAGCAGAGTGAAAGTATCTGATCGTAGTGCTGGTGTCCCAAGTTGTACTAAGGTCTGGTTTTTATTGCTAAACATTTATCTTCCAGGCGAATGAGTGTTTCATTGAAGATGTTGTCGTTGAATTCGATGATTTTCGATTCATATTCAGCAACTGTGCCACCTCATTTACTCTTCACTGTTTGTTTTTAGTCACTCATTGCACTTCACTGATAAGAAACTGACGTTCAAACCCACGACGGATCTTTTTCATATACCCCTAACTAATGGGTAGCCTCACGCATACAAATAAGTACTTCGGATGGTCCACAGTGTTCCAGAACATTTTATAACATTCCAGAGAGCTCTGGAATGTTCCTGAATGATCTGGGATGTTCCCGATCGTTCCGGACTATTCCCGAGTACTCCAGGTCTGGAATGTTCTAAAAATTTCTAGAGGGCCAAACGTCCAGCCCTTATATCTTCAAAAGCACAAACTGCAGGTAAAAATGAGAACCTTCTTCATGGGTGGGGGCATAGGCGGTCATAGGTGGGTCTACTACGCCATGTAAATCCCTTAATCGTACCGGAACTCATTTCTGAGTTTTAGCGGTACACTCATTGTACACTTACTTTTATAATATAAATTGATTGATTATAATACAGATGTGACATTCTCTCTTTCAAAAATTAATTATTTATAATACTACGAACATTATTGAAAGTGAGAATTGAATATGTTATTAGTTATAGATAGTATAAAATAAAATAAGGGTATCAAATAGTTAGTAAATATTGCTGTCAAACTGATTTATTTTTTAAATAATTTTAAGCACAATGTGAAAGATACTTAAAAATCTTAGCGAAAGATGAAAGACAACACTGTAGAAGAATGGCTGTTTGCCCGACTGTGTCGAAGAAGTCTCATAAGTCATATTTTCGTTGCACGAAATATGAAATCTTAAAGTCAAACTGGTGACAGCCACTTAATCTCCTTTTTCAATTGATTTTTTTTTCAGGACACTTGCTTTTCCATCACAACGGCCACTACAGAAAATCCAGCTTTTTGTACAAATGTAATACACGGATTACGCACCTTTTGTTAATAACCAAAACTAAGTTAACTCCCTTCTGTTGAATGTTTTCCTCAATGAAGTATCGCATGTAAGAAAATACAACTTATTACATGCATTAAGGGGTTTTTAAAATCTGTAAAGACCTAAACTATAAGAAAAATAATCTCGGCATTTCCAGATTTTCCAGAAAAAAAAATGCTTCGTCTTTCGACCGATATTGTTTTTGCGTCAGATGCTGTTAAGTTGAAAGAGACAACATCCCACTTCGATGATCATCTGAAAAACAATTCGTTTTTGCTTTCTGTCAAGTACTTGAACAGAAATTGAATTTTTCGAAAATCTCGTGGGAGACCGAATCGTATAAGCATGAGATTCGACGTTCAAGAGAATTACATTTCACAGCTGCTGAGTTGTAAACAATTAGCTTCAGAAAGAAGAAAATATAAAGACGCAGGAAATAAAGAATATACTTTTTTTGAAGTAACTCTCATTTTAACCACTTAAGGCAGCACACTAGAAATAATTTATAAAAATACGTAGCAGTTTTTTCTATTATTATCTAGGTTACAAGCAAACTATTCTACTCGTAGTCTGTACTTCAGTTTAGGAAACAATTTATGATCCTGTTCTGGTGGTCTGTGAGTGTCACAACAACACAGATTAAAACGAGGATTTTATGTAATACAACTATTACAAAGAAGAGGCTGTTTTATTCGCAGTTAAATTTCAGTGTATTTACACAATAGGTTTCTAATTCAAAGCTAAACACCAGGTCGGCCTACATTAACGCGTAAATCACGTTCCAATAGCAAAGCTATTATCAAATATGTTAACTTTTACCGGTTAAACAAAAAATGTTCTCTGTGAAGCAGCTGTAATGCAGCGAAGTTCTTACCTTTAAACTACGTCTTTAAACTCGCATAACGTTCTGCTCTGAGCGAATTATGTGAATTAGGCCAAGAATATTAGGGTAGGGTAAAATTAAAAATTTCATGTTCGTAAAATTTAAGAATTAATTATCACAAACTATTTTTATTACGCGAAAAGGGATTGGCATCACGGCAAAAATAAAAATCATTCTAAATCAAAGAAGCCTAATATTTTCAATCTTACTTTCTATCGTAAATAAAATCATTCACTTTCAAATGATGGTTATCAGTATTACAAACAAAACTACTTAAAACAATCTGTGCAACATTTGTTTTAATTAATTGTTACTTTCCATGTTAAATCTTCCCTAAATTCCTACTTTTTCGCCTATTGCATTAGAAGATACTACAGTCATTTCAAATAATTATCTCGAGAAATAATGGAAATTTAAGTTTAGAAAGAGAGAGGTTTAGCAACTCGGGCTTGGGAAGCTAGAATAATGATTCAACCTGTTGAAGTGCTATGCTGATTATTAATGAGTTAATTTCCATTTGTTGTGTCTGAGAAGGACCATTACTTAGACCTTAAGTAACTTTTTTGTAATAAATTTCTACTTGTACTCTTAGACCACAAGTGCAGGGCGGCAGATTTTAGCTAATCTGCTTAGCGTAAACTTCAAGCTAAAGTGAAAAATAATTTTTTTAATTCATTTTATGCATTTGTGAATGCATCAGTTTGTGTTGTGCGATTCTAAGCTAGGACGGGACGGAAATTTGTCCCGTAGAGTTGAATAATTATTTTAGTTAATTTTATGCATTTGTTATTATCAGATTCTCTTGCGCACTTCTAAGATGAGACGGGAAGAAAATTCGTCCGGTAGACTAGTAAGAAAAAGTGTAATTTTGGTGTAAATTTGTATCTGTACTGGATTAGAAAATTTTACAATAACTATTATTAACGTTGATGAAATCGAATATTTCTGTCACCATATAATCTGCATCTCTATATGCACCAGTGACAAAACGTTCAGAATTGGTAATTAGGTTCAAGTTCGATCCAAGTTGAGCTTTTAACTACATTGTAAAGAAAATACGACAAGGCCTTGATAAAGACAATCTAGGGTTTCACTTTATGTGATCCCCAAAAACAATTTCCTTCCTTGTATTCAAGAAATTCAGGATTATAAGTACTAATCAGATGATTTAGGGCAACTCCTAAAATATGGGGCCTTGAATTCGGACTTTGTCGGGACAGGCGGCAATTAAGTGCTGAATACGAGACAAAATCTATCAGTCAGATATCTTACACGTGCTTTGCCACAATGGGTTCAACAAAATAGACAAGCGTATTATGTATCTCGATTAAAAATTCGTTTTTACTTCCATGTACGAAGTGGCGTCTGTACGTACGAATGTATGTATCTCGCAAAACTCAAAAAAGTTAGCCTCAGAACGTTGAAATTTTGTATATAGGACTACTATATAGCATGAAGATTTACACCTCCTATTTTATCTGCAATCAGCAGCACCATATGTAAATATATCTACATATATATACACATATCCACTGTGTTACTCGGCTCAGTGAGCTCAGTTTCTTTATTCTTATACTTTTGTAAATTGTGCATTTTTTGCTTTAAAGAGATTGAATTATGTTGTTCTTATCCTCCGATTAACGTTTTTATGCTTTTAATTAAACTGCCTGTTATAGTTGTAGAATTATTAACAATTTGAAAGTTCTTTAAGTGCGGCTAAGCCTAATTTTTTTTACCGTAGCAGCCATAACTGTTTATATTTGAAACTTAGCAGAATAGTGGATTTGTTGCCAATGTAGAGAAACTAAGCTTCGCAATAGCAACGTAACGTTTTCTTTTAATATTGCGAAATTAATTTATGCTTAATCTATTCTGAAAGTTTCATTTGAAGTATTAAATTATCCCATGTAATGACTCAGCATAGCGTCCACAACAAATTAACACCTTCTACGCCTTCAGTGTGTTTCTGCCGAGTGACGCCAAATGTAAACTTCAAATTTTGTGTACCGAAAAATGTGCCCTCTTGCCCGCTGGCCGAATTGCTTGTTTTTGCGTAGAAACTGTAATTTTAATTGTTAAAAAAATTTTTTTAATTGGTTTAACTTTATTTGGTGTTTAATGTTTTTCTATATTTTTCAATTTTTATTATAGATATTTTGAGTTTTTATGTATTTTTGCCTTATAGCGAAGTGAGAACTGAATTAATTGAATCAGAAATATATCTCTAATGAAATTAGAGGAAATAAGTTTAAATGAAAGGCAGGAAAAAAAGCATGTAATTTAATATTTCGTACAGAGAAGCCATGTGGTGTACACATCATATTCTTTTACTTATTATATTACTCTACATGCATAAATAAAATGTAAAGGTAAATTTTGTAGTAATTTGTAAATTGGAACTGCCTGTGGATTTTTTAATTAGATATACATGATATCGTACTATTTTACATTATTCTGATATTTTTCTGTTTAGGAATTTTAATGTTCAAAATACATAAATAATTCAATAAAGCGAATAAACAAACGCTCCTACTTTTAAAATGGAAATACTTTTTCATTTTAGCTTTACGTTTATTCCTTTACCAGATGGCGGCAGCAGGTGTTTATATTTATCTAAGCGAAGAAGGAGGAAATATTTGTGGGGTTACAAACGGCATTTTTCCGTTTCTTTTCATTTTTCTTTTTTGCACAAAAAGTTGTACAGTTATTAATTTGCATAGCATAAGTCGGCAAAAATAAATATCTGTTCAATTTTTTAGTTTAGATATCATACATAAACAGATA
The DNA here is from genome assembly GCA_000611955.2 of Stegodyphus mimosarum. NCBI lineage: Eukaryota > Metazoa > Arthropoda > Arachnida > Araneae > Eresidae > Stegodyphus > Stegodyphus mimosarum. Next base: position 6,332 of record KK117671.1, read on the forward strand.
TTTTCTTTCAATTTAAAAAAAATCATATTTTTTAACCGATTCCTTCTTTTACAACTTCAAGGATACACGTTTACGGTAGTTTGCAGATGTTAACTCGAAATCGGAGAGTAATATTTATTCTTGGGAGAAGAAAAAGAGTAATACGTTGCGATAATGTATGACAGCAACAATTTGGAAAAGCATAACATTAAGAAGCTAGCTTTGTATCAAGAAATGAAAAGTTAAAATATACCTGATTGTTACACTTCTCGAACGCGCAAAACGGACTGCTTCCTGTCATGGTTTTTCAAGTTCCTTATCACGACTTAGTCCACAGAAAGCAATATTGAAATCGATCGTATTCTGGGGCAACGAAATAATCTTAATCCATTCTAAATTTCCGATATCCGTGTTTGGAGTGTAAATATCAGTTAAGAGTAAAATCTTTCGCTGTTTGGTCAAAAGTTCTTCGTTACGCTTTCGTAGCTATTCTTCAAACAATTTCGACGTCATCAATCACTTTTGCAAGATTGATTATTTACATTTTTTTGTCGTGGTTTTTGAAATTTTCTAGTCATCAGAAGCCAACAATGCTGTTCATACTGTTTATAATTCTACTTTTTTACAGTGCTGTTCATGCTTTTTTACAGTTTCGACTTTTATAGGATTTTATTTAAATAACCAATTATTTTCACGTTACTTCTTTTTTTTCTCATCTGCGTTTTTCTGCCAGTCTTCATCAAAATGCAGACTTACTAGAATTTAAATAGCGCGTGTAGCTATTATTTAACAGTTTGCATTCGCCACACTTGGTCTTTATTTATGTAGCGATCCAACCAAGTTCATACTACTCATAGTGTGCCGAGTTTCTACTGCAGTTTTAGAGACTAATTTATTAGCTTATTAGGAATGACCAATAACAGCAAGAAAGCTGTTAAGCTAGCCATTTATAAGAAAATAATTAGTTCCCATATTTGGCTTATTTTCACTCAAGTTATAGGATACATTTTGTTAACTTTGACTTTTCAGTCTTGTAGTATATACAAATTAAACACATAGTTCTCCTATTTGTAATATATACAACTTCAACGCATATTTCTGCTATTTGTAGTATCTACAAGTAGCAAGAATATGTGTTTAAATTCTATGTTATTTGAAAAGCAAGGCCGAAAGTCCAGTGCAGACCGGTTAAATTGAAAAGACAAAAACTCGCTTGAAAGCGATGAAACTGTAATAGGAGTCGGTTAAAGCTCGTCTTATATAGACTTGCAAGAGGTCAAAGGTGTCGGTTCACACAAAGAACACGAGGTAAGTATTTGTTATTATTATCATGTACATTTTTTATAATCTATGATCACCTTATTTGTCAGATAAGGTTTATTTAAACCACTTTTTGTCATAACCAATAGCCTGAAACAAAATATCTTAGACTTGGCAATATTAAAAGTCAAGAACACGTTCGTAAGTTTTTAATTAGGCATTTAATAACTAATGAGCTGCTTTCTGATAATGGCAATGTTACCGATTCCAATGAAATTCTTAATGGTTTTAATTCTACTCTTGAGCAGTTTGGATTAACTGCAGAAATTTGCACCTGCGTGTACAAATGAACTCTTTAAACTAAAGCCATTGGAAAAGGCATAAGCAGTTTATATTAGTGGTTCTAAAATTAGAACTCTGGCGACGTCATTGGAGTCACGCAACCACAAACCAAAACATCTGCTCAATAGTTTAAGAACTGCAGGGCAATGGCATTCAAGGAGGTGAACTGAATGGATAATAAGAATAGATGAAGAGGAGTTAATAACACAGGTTATTCGTTTTTGAGATACTTATCTTCCAATGAAAGAGCAAAGATGTATTAAGCAAATACTTCATCGCAGCGATATCTGTTGAAAGAGGCAGAAGAATTCAGTTATTCTTTAATAATTGTCCTATTTCTAGGTAATATCTATCGTGTACTTTGCAAAAATTTAAATAAGTTTACTAATCATTTGTAATGTTTATTTAATTTATTTAACCAGTTATTTTATGTTTGGAAACTTTGTTGTCACTTCTCTCTTTCCGTTTACCCGTCAGAATGCAAATCAGTTAGCTTGTACACAAATGAGAGTTTGAGTTGTTAGACAGAGTATATTTTATCTCTTGAAGGCCACATTACCAAGTTGCTAATTAAAGGTTCCAGTCTTCGGCTTTGCATTATGATTGCCTATAGTAAAGTCACGCCAGTGAAATCCGAGCCAACTTCACAATGAATTATTCTATGTAATATTTGATTATTAGGTATTAAAATTTGGCTTTGCCTATGAAATTCTACTTGGACGTTCTCGCCATAAATGCTGGCAGATTGGTAAGCACCTGGTGTGCTTTCTGTTCACCATTTTAGTTTACAATAAAGGGCCTTTTGACACTGTTTCCAAGTCTTTGTTGTATTTCCAAACATAGCGATAAGTCGCTTTACGTCCGTCAAAGGTTCGGTCACTGTTAACAGTAGTGAAAGACCTCAAGACTTACAAATTCTCTAAATGTTGTCAAACATTCTCTAGATGTTTGTTGTTCTTTAGGTGCTTTTATTCGTTGATCTACGAGTCATACTTCATTTCGTCAACATTTTATTAGCATTTCAAATTATCAAAGCGAATTATACGTTAATAAAAGCAACCTAAAATACCATCAAAGTGAAATGCATTACGACATCTTTTAAAGAAGTTTTAGAGTAGTTAGAACCTATAGTATAAGCACGATCATCCTAGTTTCTGCCTAACTTTGAAGCACATTAGAAAGCATGGTCCATTATTTTCTTATAAATAATGCATTCCACACAGTTTAACATTTGATATGATGTCAAGTGCTGAGAAACTCCATTCAATATGTTTGTCCATCCAAAATCTTTTGCTGTGATGCTTCTAGATGATATTGAAGCATATGAATCTGTAGATATTTTGGCTGTGAAACAACTCCCAGACAACATAATAAAGCAACGACGAAACCTAAAATAAATCTAAGTAATGTCACATTTACGTCTCAGGCCGTGGTATCATAAAATATAAGGCATTGTTTACACAGTCTAACACAAAAACTATCAGATAGCTTTTAGGTCTGAAAATAACGTCAAAACTTTTAAATGCTTTTTTAATTATAAAACATAACTTTTTTTTTGACAAATGAAATAACTAAATTTATCAAGTTTTCTTCTTATGCTGAATATTGTTTTCCGAAAATAAAATACTGAGTTTAAAAAATAATTTTTTTCTCATTTTGGCAATTAGAAAAGGGAGGATTATTATTTTTAATTGATAGAATATATTTTTCTAACAATTAATCCTTTAATACTTAGAATTTTTATATTATTTTTCAAGACATGATTTAATATTTTTTCATAGATTCAACTATAATATTTTTATTATTTCTTTCTAACTTTCGTGTACACTCACATGTGTATCATTAACTGCAATAATTGTTTTAAGGAAATATTTTATTCTCGAATTTTAGATTTAATTTTTTTACAAATATTTTTGATATCGTTTAAATAAAGGCATTAACGAGCGACTCAGAAGAATTAAGATCAAACATTTTGTTTTTGGTCATTATTTTGCTAGAATGTGGAATTAATTTGCACCCTATATTTTGTGCTGAAGACTTTCAAATTTCATTTTAAAGTACCAGTATAACTATTCTGACGCGTTACATTATCAATAAACTAGTAACGTTATATTATCAATAAACTGAACTTTGTAGAGACCATTGCCCATTTCAGATCCGAAAATATGAAAAATTTGTTCCCTTGACGAGATTTGTACCACGGATCTTCCATTTTTTAGACGGACTTGCTAACTATTTATATCATAAAAGATCGCATGAGAATATGCGATAATTTCCTAGAACTTAAGGTTATGGCTTTAACGGGCGATATAACCTACGCATCAACTTTTACTCCATATTGTTCTTCTTCTGGAACTGAGACTTTGAAACTTTCATTATATCTTCATGTTATTAAAACTGATCCTTTTAGTAAATGATTAAGTTAGCTCCTGTCAGCAAACATTGCTTCATTGTAATATACGAAATTATCATTTTTGATGAGGTCTGAAATAAAAAGCAGAAAAGTTTTCTATTCTTTCACAAGTATAATTTTGTTCTCCTTAATTGGCAATTATATTGTAAGGATTATTATACGTTTACTAACAGTTATTTTAAGTTTTGTATCTTTCCTATCTTATTATAATTTCAGCTTACAATTTCCTGCCAGAATGTAAATTCAGAGACACAGATAATGCAAATGAGAAAGAGTACTATTTAAGTCGTGACTTAACCGACTTCAAGAGAGAGAGTCTAATTCCCTGACTAGCGCGTGTTTGCCTTCTGGCTATATCTCTCTTAGCTATTATTACGCTCGGCTTTATCTTAGGCCCTTAATAGGCTTCGCCGATTTAATTAATACTTAAGGGCCAACTAGTTAGATTCTGATAGCTCCTGCTATATCCTTTAAGAGCTTAGTTAAGCTAATTTTAGTTCAAATTTTTAGTATTTTAAGTTCAAGCCCGAGTGGCGGCTTTATGTAAAGTTCCAAGCCGGAACTGACTTGTAAATATACTGAATAATAAAGGGTTTTAAACCCTTCTTAAGTCTCACGTGATCTGTTCACACTTAAGCGATTATTCGCTTGTTAAGTGTTCGTGGGGTTTGAAGTCAGAACTTTAGATTTAAAGAGGAAACTTTACAATATCCTGAAGAGAAAACAACTAATCTAACATTTTCTGGTGTAGCATATTCTATACCTAATACTATCCCAAGTTTGGTACCGTTTTACCACAAGTTTGGTACTTTCATATTAATATTTTGATAATAATTTACTGTATACTGAAAAAAGCTTTGATGGTTTTCAAAGTTTCCTACATTTTAAAATATATAATGCTTTGAACAACATTTCATTGTATTAGAAAATGAAATGTTTGAATGTATTACAGCAATTTTTATAACATATTGCTCTTTCGAGTTATAAATTTATGAATTTTAAAAAGAGTAGTCTTAGAAACTCATAATTACAAAATAATAAAATAATAGCAATTCTAAGAATTTTATTCAAGAAATCGCAGAAATTCCGCATGTAGCATTCAGATTTAATAAATATCATGAAATATAATGCCTGCGGAGTTCTATGAAAAACAATGGCATAAACTTACATATTTTTCTTTTTGTAAATGGTTTTGTTACCGTTTCATTAGAGGTTAAAATCGTTTCATTAGGGGTTACCGTTTCATTACAGAGTTTGTAAATTCACAATTTGTCTTCCTTGGAATTTCAAAGTGAAATTTCACAAATTGTCGAAATCCCGAGAATAATGACTTATTAAACTAAAAATTACTGTACTATTTAATAAATTAATAATAACTGAAATCTGAATGCAATTTTATAAATATTTCTTTTTTAACTTTTTTGATTACGTTATGCTGTTAATATGTATGACTAATTATTTTGTATAAAATCACTGGTTTATTTCGGAGCAGAAAATAGGAAAAAGAACGATGTTCTGTCCAAGATTCAAACTCCGAATCTGCCGACTACTAGCCGGATTCGTTTCCAATTATATCACGAAGGCACGTGGTAAGGAATGAGAAAATTCCTTATATTCTCCCCACTTAAAAGCTACGAGATAGGAATCCAGGTCTTAACAAATTATTTTCCACCATATTTTAATTAGGGCACCACTTGTAGAGTGATGTGTTTTATAACAGAACCAGAAAGCATGGAGCATCAGCGATGCCCTCGTCGAATTCGAACTCTAGATCTCCCGAAAGCTAGTTGGACGTATTCCCAATCACACCACGAAAAACAAGCGATAATGAAGAAGAAAATTCCTTGCAACCTTAGAATCCACTTCATTCATTAGTGTTAAAAATTTACATAATCGTCTGTAGCAACGGCAACCGCCGTCAATAAAAGGTGGTGCTTTTCCTTGGTAGCGGCGCAGTTTATTTTCAGTTCGAGCCAGAGTAGACCTGCCCGGGGTAAGCAAGTGGAAGATGGTTCCGGTTCCTGTTTTGTTCCGGTTCCCGTCTTGTTCTGGTTCCAGTCCTCGTCTTGTTCTAGTTGCAGTCCGGCCGTTTAAGTACAAGACACGTGGGATCTGAAGTTTGACTCCTGAGCAACTTAAATGGAGATATATGCCGAAGGGGGCCAAATGAATTTTATCCTTATAAGAAAGTGATCTTTACTGTGCCAGAATAGCTGACAGTTTAAAGCATTGCCTGGGAATTTGAATGTTTCCACCTAAGACATTAAGTTTTGTTTATGATGTTAAGTTTTTCATCAATTTTGAAATTCTAGTTGAATAAACCTTTAAGTTTTGGGCAAGGTTTTGTGTTCTTCAGAAATTTTAGATTCTGAAAGTCAGATATATCACATAGAATTTAACGGGAAAAATCAACAATTAGAAAATGCGAGTGTGTATTTTTAAAAAAGTAAATTTAATGTTTTAAATTATTTTACCTTATGACACTTAATTTTCTATCTGAATCAACAATAGATAATTTCTAATAATTCTTTAAAGCATAGTACAGCTTACTTTAGTAGCCTGAGCTGTTTGACAATTTCAAGAGCTGAAATCTTCATTTTCACTTCTCACTGCAGTCATATGATGCACAGTCATATTATACAAATCATGTATATCAGCTGGTAATTACGATTTAAGGAAGAAGAAGAAAGGAATACGATCGACATTTATTTATTACCGGCAAGAGAACTCAATCTGTGTTGAGAGAGTGTACAAATCTCAGTTTGCTTGAAAGAAAAATAATTAAGGATTTATGGTAGTCCAGTTTTTGGAAAAAGTGGTATACAATGCTGTAAACTACCCTACATTCTCTATCACTCGAAAAAATCAATAGCAGCATCAAATCACTGGCAACATAATCGTCATAAATAAACCTCTGGAATTTAACTTCAGAATATCTACATTTACTTTACCCAAACTCATTACTGTGTTGCGTCATGTTAATAGTGCTGAAAAATGCCGTTTTATCACTAAATTATAGACAACTATTCCCAACGGCATAATTTAAACAATTTTAAGTTTCCTCGACAAATGTTCTAAGAGTAAATACTCTCGGGAATCAAAAAACTAATAATTCCACCTCAGAAAACCGGATCTAGGATTCCTAAGCAGCCTTTTAACTCAGAATTTTATATTTGTCAGGAATAATTGCTTTTAAATAAAACTGCGTAAAAGGATTCTTTAAGAAAGAGCACGCTTTGTAACTTCCTTTCATGCATTTAAAATGTTTTATATTTTTTACTGAAGCTGAAAGTATTCGAATCGTGACTAACATTCGTTTTGCTAGACACGATGTGTAAAAGATGTACCATATTCGATATAGATTCGATATAGATTCGGAGTTCCCAGCTAGATGTTTGCAAATTTTTCACGTCTCTTGTCCCGCAATAAAACGCTTGAAATCTCTACAAGTGGAGCACGAACTAAAAAATGTGATGGATGATAATATGTCACCACCAGGATTTGGATACTGGATCCTTTCCTCACCAGTCTTCCTTTGAGATCGGGAGTGTGTAAAATATTTTCTCCATCTTTATCGCATGCCTTCACGGTGTAACTGGTACAGCTGGCAGTCGGGAGATTCGGGGTTAGAATCCCGGTGAGAGCAATGCACATTTTTCCTTCTCTTGCTTCGAAATAAAATGCCTCTTCGTCTGTACAAGTTATTCAATTAAGGTCGTATACCTTGGAAATGCACGAGCACAGAATTCGAACAAAACTAACCAGCAATTTTTAGGCAGCATCAAAATGCTTGGTTGCAACAAACTGTTTTTTTTACATAGCCATTTTGATAACTTCCGAAAAATCTTGTTGCAGTCAGTAATAAGCAGATTGAGCGATTCCACAAAATCTGAAGGTCATGGAGGTACGGTACCAAGATAGATGGGATGCACGTATTATATGATGGCTGATTTTTGATTGAGCAGTAAGAGAGAATGTCTACTGGAAAACACTCCAGAAAAAGCCATAAACGAAATTTTACCTTGATGTGCATGTCTGAAGTTTGGTAAAAGCAACTTTACTATTTGTATGAACAAATATTAACTTCCAGTAACTATATATAGCCTTTATATGAATGAAACTATTTTTTGTGAACTGAATATTCGATAGGTTTTTCCTTTATATGCACACTTTGCATGGCTTTTGGAATAAAACGAAGGTATCCTGTAGCTTAGAAAGTTGACGAGATAGGCAAAAACTGATAGGGTTTTTTCGTGAAATTCGAAGCAGTTCAGGAAGCAACTCGTAGAGATCGCCACCTAATCAGAGCTGCTCATGTCCAAGAACCAGTGGATCAATTGACTGCTCGTTTAGATGATTTATTCAGGCAAGTGAAGGCTTTGATACGAAATTATGGAACAGGAGTGAGAAAGAACTGACTCTAAATTGTTAGAAATGTGATGCTGAAGGCCACATGCAAAGGAACTGCAGAACACCGCAGGGCATGGAAAATAAGACCATTCCCCGGCAACGACACAGGAAAAAAATTAATGTCCATATCGTGGAGATTTTCAAGGATAATGAGAAGCCCCATTTTAAAGCGCTTCAATTTCTGCAGTGAGTGTCGGCAATAATGATCTCTTCATTATGGGACACAGCAATGGATTTGCTCGCAATATGGTCATCGATACAGGAGCGAATGTTACTAGCGTACGGAAAGATTTAGCTCAACAATTTAAAGATGAACTCATTTGGACCCCATTCTGTGTTACCCTCCAGAGTGCTTCTTGTTATCAAATCGAAATAGATGGGAAGTTAAACCTTAACGCCATCTTTGGAAGTGCCGCCTACTATCAGACGGCATATTTTTTATAGACAGCATATTATCAGACGGCATACAGCTATTACAGATCCTTGTAGACTCGGATTGGACTTTGTAAGAAATATAATTTTTCTTTGTACTTTTAAAATAAAGAACTGCATTCATCCTGTGAGGACATAACTATCCATCATAAGGAGGGATCCTCACCTGGATACGCTGATGCCTTCTTTCGAAGACCCTGCTCAGAAAGTTGCCGACATTCTACCATGGTCGAAGAGAAACCCGAGCTGCTTAATCCTGTCGCGCGACAAATTACAACATCAACATCGGCTGATCGAGAGCCATGGAGTGACGAAGAAGTCAGGAAGGACCAGATGGATGATGGCGACAGTAAACCCATAATTGAATTAATGGGGTCTTCAAACAGAAAACTACCTAGCAGGACATTTCAAGAAAACAGTACTGGGCTCTCCTTAACTCACTCCATATTCGAAATGGCTTCTTATACCAGAAGTTCGAATTGGAGGATGGAAAGGCATTGCGATGGCAGCTGATGCTTCCACGATCCCGCATCCTGGACGTCCTTAAAGAATACATAGCAGTCCAACAGGAGGCCACTTCGGAGTAATGAAGACGTTACACAGAGTCCGAAAATGCTTCTACTGGAATAATTCAAGAGAAGAACTGCAAAAGTGGTGTCAGTCTTGCAATGTCTGTGGAGGTCGGAAAGGACCTAAGAAACGCAGTCGAGGGAAGCTGAAACGATGCAATGTAGGAGGTCTTTTAAACGCATTTCTTTTGACATCCTGAGATATCAGCCACGAACTGCTGATGGCAACAAATACATCCTCATTTTCATTGATTACTTCACCAAGTGCGCTGGCGCATATCCTACTCCTGAACAAGAGGCTGTCACAGTAGCTCAGGTAATGATACAGCACTGCATTTCCAGGTTCGCAGTGCCTCTTCAGCTACATTCTGATCAAGGAAGAAATTTTGCATGGGCTGTAATTAAAGAACTCTCCAAGCTACTCAGCATTGACAAAACCGAAACGACACCTTTACATTCCCAGTCAGACAGAATGGTGAAGAGATTTAACCGAGCTATCCTTAATAACTCTCTTTGGCGGTTTCCAGAAACCAACAGGACTGGGACAGGAAGTTACGTCTATTTTTACTGGCTTATCGCAGTATTGTCCAAGAGACCATCGACTATCCCACATCCCATATGCTCTTCGGTCGTGACCTTCCTCTGCCTTGCGATCTCTTGTTTGGTCGCACTCCAGACGCGACTTCATGGTCTTCATCTTCATCCAAGATCTCCAGGACCGGTTTGAAGTGATACACAATTCTGCATGACAGCCAGTCAGCTTGGCGACCGAGAATATGAAAACCCGTTACGACACGAGAGCTACAGGACGTCGATTCAACGAACGAGACAAGGTGTGGGGTGGAATCCGATTCGATGGAAAGGACTTTCTCCTAAACTGCAGTCACATTGTGATAATTTCTACAGAGGCCTAAAAAAGCTGAACGACATCGTTGTTCGGATCCGTAAGTCTACAGATTATAAGCCTAAAGTCGTTCATTACGACAGGTTAGCTCCTTACTATGGCCACAGTACATAGCGTATATAATGTAAATATTAAAAAACCATGGCCCTTTTTTTAATAAATTTGTAAATCTGTACACCCGTTTGTCGATTTAATAGTTGATTTGCTTTAAGTTACTCATTACAATTATTTTTTATGTTGCTTGTTATTGTTATTGTAATGTTTATTATTGCACCGATGCTTCAGTTGTAAGAATGGCTTCCTCTCTAGGGACTGCATTACCGGGATATGCATCCCTTGGGAAGGGGGTAATGTTATGAATTTTGTACTTAGATAGTTAATTTTAGAAGAATTATAAGTAAAATTGTTGTAGTTTTCTGTGCAATGCAGCGCGGGGAAATTTTAAGAGAAAACTCTGCCGACAAAGTAAGAATACAGAGGCACGTGCATTTAACCCTGAGTAAATCTCGGTAATTTGTACTGAAATTGAATAAGTGTAATTGGCCACTATGTTAGTTGTATCCGTGAATCCACCCTCGGGATATTGTTCGGAGAACAGCCTTGGTTGCGCCAACTTGGCTTCTTTAAGGGTATGGGCGACATTTCATCATGCCAACGGAAGTAAATACTACAGATAATCAAATACTACAGAATAAATACTACAATAATAAATGCTACAGTAATAAATACTAATTACTATGCTACAATAATAAATACTACAGGTAATAAGTAATACTACAGATAATCCCTTTGCAAGGGAAAAGTATTACGGCTGTCTACCTAGAGGAAGTACGTCAGCGAATGACAACCATTGCCTGCTATACCACAATGAGCTGTTTCTCCCTTTAATTTCTATACTACAGTAATAAATACTAAAAACACATAGTACAGATAATAAGTAATACTACAGATAATCCCTTAGCAAGGGAAAAGTATTACGGCTGTGTCCCTAGAGGAAGTACGTCATCGAATGACAACCATTGCTTGCCATACCACAATAAGCTGTTTCTCCCTTTTTGGCGTCAAGGCTGTTCTCCGAACAATATCCCACCCTCGTATTGCTTTCCAGTCATTTCGAGAAACAGAAATAACTAGAAATATCCCGATACCTTTTGCAAACTATATAAGGCCGGCTAGAGAGCGTTTGAGTTCAGCTGCTTAGTTACTGTTGTTGCGAGTTGTTTAGTTTCGCGTGAATTGGGATATCGAATTAGCTTTCGCTTTAGATGCGCTTTGAAATTGCGAAATAATTTAACGTTTTAGTAGTTGGAACTACTTATTATTCTGCATGATATGTGAACACTTGTGCGAATATCGGACTTGTGAAATCAATCTATTACGAGTCACGCAACAGTATGCACGAAACAAAACGGCGCGCCTGTTTATATGTTTAGTGTTTTCGAATAACGTTAAGTTGTAGAGACATTAGGTTATTTCGGAAACAGGAGAGATGAAAAATATGCACTGCCTTCGCCGGGGATCGAACCACGGACCTCTGAAATACCGGCTCAGTGTGCTGACCATTACACCACGAAGGCACGCTAAGAATGTGGGAGATATACCTTATATACTCCCCTTTTTAAAGGGCAACTAGGGTTTTAGGGGACCTAGTCGCCAAATCCTGGGTGTGGAGAGTCATCATCCACAACCCTTTTATTTCGGGCGCCAGTATAGAGTCATTAGGTTTTTTTTTTGGAAGCAGGAACGATGAAAAATATGCACTGCCTTCGCCGGGGATCGAACCACGGACCTCTGAAATACCGGCTCAGTGTGCTGACCATTACACCACGAAGGCACGCTAAGAATGTGGGAGATATACCTTATAAAGTGAGTGGTAACTGGGCTACGGATTTGAGAAAACGAACTGTGCGAGAAAGAGATGGAAAGTAGTAATATCATATATTCATATTAACGCTCAACCCCTAATCTAAGTGATATTACTCAGCACAAGAACACTAGCTGAACAAGAAAGAGCTGACTTTACTTTCTTGGTGTGTACGCTTTAAATTATATCACCATTTATGTCAATAGGAGCAGTAAATCTGGACTTTATATGCTATAAGGGATGAAACATTTTTTCAGAATGTGCAGAAAAAGCATACATTTTACATTTATAAAAGTCATAAAAAATGTACGCATTCTTCTCAGTCTTAAAAACGTAAACGAGGTAAGAACTAAGAAAACTATTAAAAAATAATCATCGAAAAACTACAATCTTTCCCAAAAAAACGAGCAATTGTTCTCTCCCCTGTTCTTTATTAGATGCTTGAAATATCTACAAATATTTTTCTGAAGTTGTGGGCTGTTATAATAGGCTACCAAGCACTTATCATGAACATGACATAGCAAGCACACCACCATGCGAGATAAGATCTTTAACATATATTTCAATATATCTTTAATATATTTATTAATATGTATTTAAAATAATGTTTTTAAATATGTTTCACGCTATCTGGCAGACAGCCAATTAATATATATTTCAGGCGACCCGACAAATAGCCAGTTCTCACATTTCGCATTCTGCATTTTATAGGGTCTTTCACTTTCAAATTATGGCTCAAACTGCTTAATAAATTGAGCGATTAGAATGAAAATAACTGTATTTCTTAGTAATTTATGCTTCTGGTTTAATTATTACTAATGTATTTAATTTACTATTGGATATAGTGAAATATTTCACTTGATATATTATGCACTTTAGTTCAAAATCATTACATTTTATTTATGTAGTACTTGTTTTTCTAAAATCCAAGGTGGTCGAAAAGTTGATGTCTAGAGTCATTTGATAAGATTTTTCCTTAGCCCTACACAATGGCACTTTTCCCCTGACACATATAGCATTTGAACACTCATATATAGCATTTGCCGTAAAAAATACGGTAAATGAATTTTTTTAGTTTTAAGTTTACTTGTGACACTATATATTACGCACTTTAGCTCGAAGTACTTTATTTTATTTATATACTTATTTTTCTAAAATCCAGATTGGTTGAGAAGTTGACGTGTTGAGAAATTGGGTTAGATTTTCCCTTAGATAGCCTTATAGGATGTCACCTTTTCCCTTACACATATAAATTCTGAACATCTGCCGTAAAAAATAGCGTGAATTATTTTTTTTTACTTTTAAGAAGAAAGTTTTAAGAAGCGAAAACTATTTCTGTGTTTGTTTCTGTCATTCTGTCAAATAAATATTTCCTTACCTAAAACTCATGCTGAAAACTGATTTTTTGATTTTCGTTTCCCTTTCAACGAAATTCAGTTGAGTTTTAATCAATTTTACCACTGACAAAAACGTTTTGACTCACAGAGTCAAAAATAATTTTTGAGACCTATGAGCGGTTTTACGAAGTTACAGTTTGGGTTATTTTTTCCGTGACATTTTAAAGATTAATGATGCCTTGTACTTTATCAAAATTGTTTTCGCTATGATTTGTTCCTGAAAGAGACAGCAAATGTAAAATATCACTTACAGAAATGAAAACTGAAAGAAAACACAATGCCTATTGAATATAAAATTTTACTCGTAAAAAGACTGGTACACTTCTGACGTAAAATAATTTTTTGAAGATGAGTCACGCTATTTTTGTTTACGTGAAATATACGGTTGGAGGATCAATAGTAATTCTTGGTATATTTTATTGTAACATTATGCATATTTTTATTAAAGTGTTTTTTCATTTCTCTACGATTTTGCTTCCAATAATCGAGAGTCTGTTTATTTTCTGTCTACTTGTTGGCCAATACCAGGGACAACTTTAACAATTATCTCAAAATCCCAAATTATCCAACAACATTTAAAGAAGCACATGACAAATAATAATCCGTATTATAACTAAGAGAAAAATGTTATAAAGTATTTCTCCCGCTTTCTTGGCGTGCCTTCGTGGTGTAGTGGTCAGCACGCTCGGCCTGTATTTGAGAGATTCGAGTCCCTACGAGGGCATTGCTCATTTTCATCTCTCCTGCATGAAATGTAGGTTATCTGAATATGGCAAAGAACATGAGGGCTATTTGCCGAGCGATGTTTTCGTGAACGACGTTTTAGAGAAATTTAGAAAGTCGCGTTATGGGGAGAACCACGAAAATCAGGCAACCGGCCATTTGCCTGGGTTCGGACTCGGCTCAGATTGCATGCATTCAGCAGTCTTAACCACTCGGCCATTGATGGGGCCCATCAGAAATTAAGACGCTTAGTTACGAATTGCCATAGACAACAATATTTACATGAGAATGTTAATAGTATCATTAAGTTCACGCACATTTAACAAACCTTTTTGCTTTAAGTTTGCGTTTTTTCACCTGACAGTAATAATCTGCTATTACTATTACTATTCCTAGAACCTTTGTTTTTCATTTTATTTTTTCCCTAGACAGTTTTTTTTTTACGTTTACGATTTGTGAAAGCAATTGATCCATCATTCTTCTACAATTAAACTTAGTAGTTTTTAGACAGGCCTGATTATTTGGTACAGAGCCTGTTCGCACATTTTTAGACGATTTTGGTAAGTGGTAATAAAAATTCGTTTGCTGCAAAAGACGTAATTGCAATTGTATAATGTTTTTAAAAGTCAAAATTATCGTCTGTGGCTTGAAAGTTTTGTTTTTATTCAAAATGGCGAATTTAACAAAGCAGTGGTTCGAAGGCTACATTTACGCTCTTTCCGAAGAGAAATATGCATACTCCGTTATCCAAAAACGATGTGAGAGTCATGGTTTTATGATATCTAAAGCATCGATAGGTAATATCATCAACAAGAAAGATAAAAAATGTCAAATTGGAGCCTCAAGTGGGACAAAAATTCCAAAAACGTATCCAAGGAAAAAACGGACATCTTCGACTATTGCAAAGGTACGTTGTTTAATGTTAAAAGAAAATCCCCTTAGTCAAAGGACAGTTGCAAAATCATTAAAATGCTCGGTAGCCAGTGTAAACAAAATGATAAACGTTGATTTAAATCTTAAGAAAGCGAAAAAACGCAATGTGCATCGTCTTCTTCCAAAGCATATCGCTCAACGCAGGGCACGCTGCAAAATTCTATATGAGAAACACTTATCCAAAGAAAAATAGAAACCAATTGTCGCAATAGATGAAGCATGGGTATATTTAAATGATTGGAACAAAAAAAGAGCCATTTATTATCATAAAAGGGGAGAAAAAAATTTAAGTACAAGGTTTAAAGAATCGAAAGAAAGTTTTTCTAAGGGATTCATAATTGTTGCTGGTTTTTCTTATAATGGCAAGTTAAAAATAAAGAGAGTGCAAAAAAATGTCAAGATTAACTCCAAATACTATCAGGAACATATTTTATCACCAATTTTTCTGAATGAAATACCATCGCTTTACCCACAGTGCCCTCCATCTGTGAGACTCCATCAGGACAAAGCTAGCAGTCACACATCAAAATCCACTGTAAATTTCCTAAAGAAATAGAACACAAAACTACTATCATATCCTTCACTGATATCCCTACTAAATATTCCGATGTGTCACTTATGGATTTTTGTGCTTTCTGACTTTTAAAAACAGCATTATCCAAACGTTGTCCCAAAACCCTAACAGGACTCTGGAAAGCTGTTCGGGAGGAATGGGATAGAATACCTCTTCTGACACTTCAAAAGGCATTATTATCCTAAAAATTGCGGTGTCGAAAGATAGTTCAGAATAAGGGATGTCAAATAGAACATTTAAAACAGAAGAATTTTATGTAATTTAGCTTTGTGAATACAATATACATCGTCTAAAAAATGTGCGAACAGCCTCTGTAGATTATTGTTTGGTCTTGCTTGTAAGTTACTGCCAATGATTACATTGGAGAACCCACAAACACTGGTACTTGCGTCCTGACTTCCGTTTGACATATAAGAATGGTATGAAATAAAAATCGGCTTTCCTTCAAAAATCTTCCCCAAAGGAGTGTTTTGATTGCACTCAGATCCGTGTCCACAATTATAATATTTCTCCATCTTAGAATTCCCTTAATATTTCACTATATTTTAAAGAATATTTAAAGTAATCTTCAGTGCATCAATTTCTGGTTATAACTGAAGGAATACTTTAGTTAAAATTTTAATTGAATTGGGTGTAACTTCTTACATAATGTAGTCAGATTTCGAATTTCTCTTAATAATTATCTTTTATAATCATCAGGAAACATTTATAAACACTGTATTAATAAATGAGCCACGGAATGATTTATTATCCCCAAAAGCATGGCATTTATTTCTTTATATTTACCTCTTGTTTTCTCATGTCTTTGACTTCCGTTACATGTTTTAGGGAAATTCTTGCTTTTTCAATAATAGTTCACAGCTTATTTTCGGATATAGGAAATTATTAGAAATTACGTACCTTAAGAAGGATACTTTAGTGAAGAAAATTTTAAGGAAAATGTTTCAAGTTACATAAGAGGTCAAAACCACCAAGAGGTTTAACCACCAGTTTA
The DNA here is from genome assembly GCA_000611955.2 of Stegodyphus mimosarum. Lineage (NCBI taxonomy): Eukaryota > Metazoa > Arthropoda > Arachnida > Araneae > Eresidae > Stegodyphus > Stegodyphus mimosarum. The sequence goes on from KK117671.1 coordinate 23,126, forward strand.
CACGTGCATATAGATCTTATAAAACATGTGTATATTATTTATATACACATGTAATATAATACATGGCAACTGTGCAATTACCTTACAAAACTGGGAACCTTTTTTTTATTTTTAATTCTCTCTTTTTTTTTAATATTTTCCACTAATAATGAATCCTGTTAGAACAAATTCTTCTTCTTTCCTCTTTTCTATCTTCTGATCTGTTCTATTCTTTTCTTGTTTCAGCTTACGACTTGGCTCGAAATGAGTTATATTTCTACCTTTTTGGCGAGTGTAGCGTCTGTTGCCCCCTAACTTGCACCAGTGGTACTTTTTACTTGATGTGGAGCCTAATGACCAAAGAATTTCCACCTTAATTCCAAAAAGATGCTTAATTAGCAATTGCTATATTTAAGATTTTAAAAAGATGAAGAGGAATTAATAAAATTTGAGATTTTACTTGCATATGAATCTGAAATGTTGCATTCAAAACTTAAACTGCTTTCTCTCGCCTTTAAAATTTCAGGGAATAAACTGAATAATTTCTTTTTTTTTCCAGAATGGATCTGATAGATAGCATTTTTAACCGTTCCACACTGACATGCAGAAATAAAATGCTATTTTTAAAGATAAAAACCTCAAAGTTAAAGGAAAATCTCTAATAATTTCCACAACCGTAGATTTAATACACTCATAATTGTAGGTAAGTGATAAATGCAGGTGTTCAGGTATCTTATTGAAATTTCTTAGCAATGAGCACGATTGTTACAGATGTTACAGATTCAGTTACCGTAAGCAACGAAATGACCACTAGGAAATATTGATATAGTTAATAGGAAATTTTCAGAGTCAGGAAACATGAGATGGACATTTATCCAGCAACAGCACGTATAGGGATATGCGATAATTACTTACATTTTTCACCACTTAACGGACGACGGGGGAAAACCCCGAAACGCAGTCCACCAATACCAACTAATAACGAGTTGTCACCCATCACATTCGGACGCTACAGTTAACAGACTTTAGATTTTAGGAACACTAAAAGGGAAGACTCATTCCTCGTCTTTGCTGGGTCTTGAACTATGAATCTAGCAACATAGTTGATTGTGCTATAATTAAATGGCAAAAGCACTCACGGAGAAAAGCGTTAATTCCTTATAGCACCAGCTAGAATAAATGAAAAACTGGAAAAAGGGAATAAACCGAAGTGGATGGCAGATTGCAGACGATAAGTGCAATTGCTTAAACGACTGCTGGTAATAGCCTTCGAAGAGCAACAACTAATGGTGATGCATTTTAATCATAGAGTTGCCCATAAACAGGTAACTAAACAGAGGACCTACTGCAGTAAACTACGTGAGAGTAAAAATCTATAGATATTGGGGATTATTGTAGCTACAGCTGGCGTAGAAATTATTCGTGCATGAGTGAAAAAAAACTGTTGTTTTAGCATGATAATTCTATCAAAACTTTTTCAGAAGGCAATAAGTAATAAAACAATGTTTACCCAATACTAGTGCAAAAAACAATACCAAAAGGTATTGAATTAGCTTTTAAATATACTGGAAACCACAAATTGGGGATTTATTGGCGCGTAAAAAGTATTCGTACATTCAAACAAATGCAAAATTTTGGTAGCATTTTCTAATTGGGTTAGTCAGTTTTTCGTTGCTAACTGACGTCATTTATCTTGCGGGTTATATAAAATGACAGGGAGCAATTTTAAATGTGATAAAAACTTAAAATTTTAATATAGGCGGTAAAAAACGGAGTGTTTCCGAAAGAGAATTAATCTTAAAGCTTCATAAAGGCGGTGAAATTTACAATGAAATTTCAGTTTAGTCGACAGACCACGTTCAACTGTGCAATCGATTATTCAAAAGTCTATTAGCTCTAGAACAGTGCAAAATAGTGCTCGTTTAGGACGGCCATATCTACTTGCAACCGCTGACAGACGATTTCTGATGCGTTCGTTAAAGAAAGATCCAAAAGTGAGTGCTCCCAAGCTTACAGCAAAATTGAGAAACATGGGAAGAGCAGTATTCGTAAGTACAATTCGAAATGCATGTAGAAAACAAAAATTTCCATGGCCGTGTTGCGAGACGAAAATTCTTTGTTATTGAGAGCAGTCGGATATTACGACGATTATCCTCTGCCAAACAATCTGTTAATAAAAGCCCAGAGTTTTGGAAGAACATTATTTTTGCAGATGAAAGTAAATTCAATAGTTGTAGATCGGACAGGAGGCGAATGGTGTGGAGGAAACGAAATACAGAAATGCATTCAAGGATTTGCTAACAGTGAGACATAGAGGTGGAGGCGTGTTGTTTTGAGGTTGTATGAGTGTTTCCGGGGTTGGTAATTTAGTCATCATTAATGGCACTGTGAACCATCTGCTATATATTGATATTTTGAAAACATAATTTACGGTTTAGTGGGAAAAAATGGGTTTGGATAGTGAATACGTTTTCATGCATGATAATAACCCCACGCATACAAGTCTAAATACATGGCTCTGGATAATAACACCCCACAGTTTATGAAATTTCCTCTTCAGTCACCTGACCTCGATCCCATTGAGAATTTATGGGAAACTTTTGATACAAACGTTAGCTCAGGCACATTTCTAGTAAAAATGAATGAATATGTGCTCCTAAACAAGAGTGGGAGTCTATATCTAGCTCAGTAGCGGCAAATTTGATTGAATCAATGCCAAGATGACTCGAAGCCATTATTCGCGCAGAAACATATACTGCAAGGTATTAATTTGAAAAAATTCATCAAAATATTCAATATTATGTATAATGTACGAATACTTTTCACACCGTAAGATTATGGATTGTTATTGTTTTGTAAATGTCTTATTTATGCATGCATTTATTTTCATGCAAGTTTCACACTGAAATATTAACGTATATTTCATTATACATATTTAATTACTTATTGTAGAATTTAAGTTTATATTTTTTATCGACGAGGCTGTTTTAGATCATAACATTTACTCTACGAATACTTTCCGCACTCACTGTAGATTATTCCGCAAACGTGGACTATTTGCCGGAGTACCAGTACACTGTGACCCTTTATCGCTTGTTTGTAAGTGACGCTTTTACAAGCGGAATGAAAACATGGACCTCTCCAATATTGAAGACAGTCACTGCTTATTAATTAATGTAAATTGACTTTTAATAGGTGTTCCTGGGTGACAGCTAATCTAGCAAGAAATTGACATACAGCTCCCGCCTACAAACATTATTCAAATAGATCGATTGATATGACAGTTGAAATGTTCGTGACCGAAAAATATTATTCCAGATGGACAACGTAGAACTGAAGATAATGAGCCAGAATTCTAATCGGCAGAAGTTAATTGATAAGTTTCATATGGTAAGATATTAATTTCCCTAAAATATTATACCAATAAAATTATACTGGATCTTGCATGCCACATTAAGATTTTACTCTTTTTATCTGCCGTTACATTTGAAGGTCAAGGATCTGATATTTCATAGTAATTCACGAGCAGACGGCAAAGCAATAGAAAAATACTGTACACTGAGAGAAAAAAAAAGGCAGTTCTATATCTCCCGTTCTACTGCGTCGCTTGACGAAATTCAAATTGCGTTTTTCATGTCTCGAAAGCGTGACTTGTATTTTGACACAAAATGGGTCTTTTTCTGAAATAACATACCAATCATTTATCCGTATTTCGATTCTACGACTCAAATTATGCCTAAATATTAAATTTTGTAAAGTTTCGTGCGAAATTTAAGGAGAAATTCAAAATTTTAACTTGGCGAATATTTTTCAGTTTGGGGGAACTTCTTAATACACGACAACTATTTTTCTATCCCTTCCATTATGCAGGAGCCTAAAAAAAGTCACATCGTTCCTACTTTCGAATAATTTTAGCGAACTGCGCAAACTATATTAGGTATTATTATCGCTTTCAACAAGTATGCCTAATTTCAAAATGCGCCAACATATAAATTCACGTATATCTTCGAACATTTTGAGCAAAAAGCTCTACCTTTTTCTAGGTATACTTAGAAATACATCTACTTTAAGTTGATGGTAAAACTTTTATAGGCTATAATTCAAAATGCTTTTCCAAAAATTCATAACAATTTTTAAAAAATACAAATTTTAAAAATAAATCATAAAAACTGGGCGAATTTTGTTTGGAGCGAACCTAAATTTCGAACTGTAAAAGAAGGAATCAAGTAGGCATAAAAAAAAAGAGATATCAATAAATACATACCAAACTGAATTGACATTGAGGAGCTAACATCTTCAAAGCTAATTTTTTAAAAACTACTCGTGCGATTTTTTTAAAACTTGGTAGGTGGGCATAATTTGAGTCGTAGAATCAAAATATGGAAAGAAATTGGCAGATCATTTCAGAAAAAGTCCGGTTTTGTGTCAAAATACCTATATTACAACAACGCTATATATAAATCTAATACATATCCTAAGTCACGCTTTCGAGACATGGGAAACGTAATTTGAATTTCGTCAATCGGCTCAGTAGAACGGGAGATATAGAACTGTGCCCCCTTTTTTTTCTTTTTTTCTTCCCCATTTTTTTGTTTGTTTCCTTGTTTGCGTAGTGTACCTTTAAATACAGTCTTAGACCAAAAAAAAAAAAAAAAAAAAAAAAAAGAAAAAAAAGAAAAGAAAACGACGCACCGAGAAGATATAAAGCAAATTGGACACAAATTGATATGTATACAGATTTCGACGGAAAATGCAAAATTTTACATTTTGGCTGCCAATGAATGAACGGTTGTCGTTACAGCGCAGCTAATCTGCGCGACTGGCAGGATATTTAAAAGGAGAAATAACTATTCCAGGTTAAAAATTCTTCACGAATTTCATTCCGTGTACTCTGGTAGACAGTAACTATGCCTCGCATACAGGTGCGCGAAGGATATGCGCAGATGTCAGAATTTGAGAGAGGTCCTGTAGCTGGGCTCAAAGAAGCCGGTCGGTCTTACCAGCGAATAGCTAAACATTTGAGAAGGAGCGATCTCACTATTAGACGATACTGGCAGGAATGGGTGAACCATGGCCGCACACAACGTAAAGAAGGAAGCGGTAGGCCTAGAGAAACGACAGAACGTGAAGACCGATCAATTGTCAGAGCAGCACTCACAGCGCGAGATGCATCATTATCATCGATTGTACGTGCAACTAGTGCTTCAGTGATCGCAAGGAACATTCATAGCCGGCTCACAAAAGGGGGCCTGAGGTCACGGCGCTCCTTGCTCCGACTACTATTGACCTCTGTGCAACGTCAAGTCCGTTTGAAGTGGTGTCGCGCTCATTCGCACTGGAATGTCACTGAATGGAGTAAAGTAGTCTTCAGCGATGAGTTCCGCTTTGAACTGAGTCCCGATGACCAGCGAAGGCGAGTCTGGAGACTCTCCGGACAGCGGTGTGATACCAACCTGACTGTCTTCCGGCAGAGAGGCTGACAACCAGGAGTGATGGTCTGGGATGCCATTTCATTTCATAGTAGGACTCCTTTGGTTGTCATCCGTCGCAACCTTGCAGCACAGCGGTACCTCGACGAAGTTCTAAGGTCCGTTGTGTTGTCCTTCATGTCACGCCCCAGCAAGATATGCCCGCCCCCACACTGCACATGTTTGCCTTAGTGCTTGCCGAACATTACCTTGCCCAGCAAGGTCGCCGGATCTCTCTCCTACTGAGCACGTTTGGAGCATTACGGGCAGGACTCTCCAACCACCTCAGGATGTTGACGATCTAACGCACCAGTTGGACAGAATTTGGCACGATATCCCTCAGGAGGACATCCGCAACCTTTATCAATCGATGGCAAGCCGAATAACTGCTTGCATAAGGGCCAGAGGTGGACAAACGCGTTACTGACTTTTTCACTTTGTGAAGCTCTATCACTTCAATAAATCATCCAATTTTTCTCAAACTGTGATCATTTGCTTTTCTGTACATGTACATCACTTCTACTGATTTTCGTCGTCCCATTCGGATAAATCCTTCTTGGTGCGTCGCTTTTTTTTTTTATAACAGTGTATATAGAGTTATGTATCGTTTCCGAGAGATGAAAACGAAACAAAAGTTGCAGTTTCAGTCAAAGTACTGCAGAACTATCAATGCATATACCTAAATCAGTCATGCCTTTTGTTTTTTATAAGCTGGTTACAATTGTTTCCTGTCAGTTGTAGATGCGTATTCTCTGCCGAATTTAGCATATTATGGTTCTCCCATCCTTATCGCAAGTTATGTTACTTATACAGTCCTGAAAATACAGTCCTGAAAATGAGAAAGGATGATTCTCCGGGAGATGTACTCTCTAAAAAGGCCTAATCGACTGTTTTAGGAAAGTTTAAACTCGGCTACATTGTTAAAGTTCTCTTGTTGATATTGTCCTTTGATACCATTTATAAGTTATTTTCTTCATTTCTGAAGGTAATTATTCTCAAAAGATAAAGGTATGATCATTTCTAAAAACGCTGATGAACGAAACAGCGTTCCTTTTACCGTCGATGATTCACCCTTGGAATCTGTAAAGAATTATAAGTATTTTGTTAGCATACTCGACTGAGAGTTGACATATAAAAAGCACACTGAATTCCTTTTTACTAAATATGAAAACATCGTTAATGGTCTTAACCGAATTTATAGGAATACATTTTATGTAAGCTGTGAAGTCAGGAAAGTAATGTATAAGCAAAGGGTCATGCTTTCCTTTCGTACTGATTTCGTGGTTGTAGACATACCCTTGCGAAGAAGATTATTAAAATAAATCAGAGAAAGACTCAAGAATACTTCTTTGCCTTGTCAATGCCTATAAGACATTAGGTTACGAAACTGCTTTTGTTCTTGCAGGAGTTTCATCTATTGATTTCGAAACTGAGTATAGGAATAATAATTTCTAAGCATTGTCAGATTATACTTTGGAAGCTTGCATAAATAGAAATTTACCCTTTTATGATATTAATTATCTAGCTGCATTAAAGCCAAAATGTTTCTGTGATTACCAAGAAATTGCTGCGAAATATTTTCATATTTTGTTTTATAGATGCAATAAAATGAACAATAAAACTGGTCTTTTTGAAGATCAATCTGAGATTTGTTATTGAGAACCATAATCCAAACTTATACATTGTTTTCAAGGAGAACATCTCTGTCTTGTCGTCAAGCGGAGTCTTTCTTCTTTCGATTTTCTGACCTATATTGCGAGCAGAGAAAAATTAGTAATCAAAACTCTCTTAGTTTCAGTTTACTTAGAGGAAGTGGAATTGATGTTCGTTTTATTCATGCGAGTGGTCACCATGGCATTTGTGGTGATGAATGTGCAGATTTCGTAGCTAAAGGTACTTAAAATTTTCCCATTGATATTCTCTGTTTTGTTTATTTTATGAATGCATGTAATTTACCCATCGCTATATGAATATTAATATTTCAGAGAGTTGTAGAGTCATTAGGTTTTTTTGAAGCAGAAGAAGTAAAAAATGTGCAGTGCCCTCGCGTAAAGACTCGAACCCTGGACCTCTCGAATACGCGTAGAATATGCTTCTAGTTACACTCCGAAGACAACGAAAGGAGGGAGAAAATGCCTTATATTGGAATGCCATTTATTATAACAAATATCCAAGCGAAATGAAGAATGTACTTCATCTCATAGTGCTGGGCACCAAAAATTTCTTTTTTCCTATAAGCATAGATTGCAATTTAAATCTATCGCCCAGCCGGTATAATGGTTAGTAATTCTGACTCCCATAGCAATGGTCCTGGGTTCGAATCCTGGGGAAGGCTTGGTTGTAACTGCGTGTCCCCTCCTAGGAGGCAACAGTGGCCACCTATTAGGTGCTTTCATAATGAAATGGCCACCACTTACGGACCTCGTGGTAGCGCAAGGCTAAATGGCTATTAAGTAAAGCGCCCGGACATTAAAAAAACATTCTGAGTCTAATGATTTTCTTCTCCACAAATTCTTAATACATCAATTTTTATCTGGTTATGGTAAGGAGCGCAAATTACCATGTTTGCAAATTACCTGTTTCTTTTTTTTTTATCTAAGATTAAGTAAATAAAGTGAGGGTTCTAAAATGTTATCTCAAGTTGTGGAACACTTAATTTATTTCTAGCCTACTTTTGATAGCCCTACATTATGCTTGAAAGCGATTTAAAAAAGCTAAGTATGATTTGCCTATTAAACATATCAATTCTTGTGATGTTTAGGCTACTGTTATCTGTATTTTTTGTTTTATCAATATATATAATTTTCAACTAACTGACTTTTGAAAGCTCCATTTTGGGCATTTGGGGTTCACAGGGAGTTCGAATGCACTCAAATAAAAAAGTAATTATTCTTCCATTATTCTTCCATTATTTTTTTTGTTTTGTTTTTGTTCTGAATGTCGATTTAACTCCTACAACCAAAAGGAATTATTCTCCGCATTAAACTGCTTGAAAATACATATAAATTTTTAGTGGTACTTTTCTGTTAGTTGTGAAATGGGTTATTTCTCTTTCCTGTGTTTTTTAATTACGCTCGGATTACCCGTGATGTTGAGTTACCTGCTGACGCTGTCTCTCGTGGTACCTTGTAAACTGGAAGTTAACTGTAAATAAATGGTCTGATACGTCTATTTATCCGTCTACCGTAAAAATCGAGAGTAAAATACGTTTTGCATCTCCAAAGCGCAAAAACCGATATTGAAAACTAAACGAAGTGGGAAAAGGTACATGATCGATAGAGGAAGTGTTATTCTCTTCCAGAATATTTTTTTTGAGTTTTCCTGCATCAGAAATCGAAGTAAAAATTTGAAGAAAATGTAGCTCAGTTGAAAAGACACAGATAAGAATATTTGCATTTATTTTTCAAAACCATATGAAAGATTAAATTTGTTCTCCAATAAATAAATGTCTGTAATACTCTTTTTCATTCATGATTTGATTTCTTGAGGTCAATTAGAAAAGCCGATTGATTTCTTTTTCATAGATTTTGCTTTCAAATAACACATAATTCATTGAGATTGTATTTTACGTCTTCAGTTTTACAATTATTGTCGAAAATATTTGGGCTCACTACGAAAGAAATTAATGGAGCAGAGTTTAGTTTAGTTTAGTTTATCTGATCTCCACATCTTTGATTTTTGTAGTAAAATCATAGGAAGATTAATCGATAACGGCAGAGCAACTATAAAGTATCTGCATACGAGGGATGTCTTTTGGAAGATTTTCTAAGGGAATCTGGCTCCTATCTACGTTAAATACCAGGCAAACTATAAAAATGCCCGGTCGACACGAGACCCATTCTACGAAGTTCAGGTGGTGAAGAGTTATCATTGAATGTATTTTCATTTCGAGCATCACTACAGAACTATATCAACTATATCAACCACTGAATATGTAAGGTTTTAGTTAAACTAACAAAGTTTTATTTTAATTTAAATCTTTCTATCCCTTCTCATTTTCAACTTCCCGTTAGAAGAAGCGCGCGTTTTCAGCTTTATGCTAATTTGAAGTGGAGCCAAGTTATATTTAAACCAGAGGTAGAAACCTCTCAGTGTGAGAGAGCTTTTAGTCTCAGACCACGATCATTCTCTTCGACGTTCGCCTGACCAGCTAGCCTTTAAATTCTAAGCCATAGCGCTTTACGTGATTGCTTATTGAAATAAATCCAAGTGCATCAGTATTAGTAAATCTTGCTACGCACCATTTAGTTAGAGGCCAACCTCGCGTTGTAAGCTCTGTGAGCAACGACTCTTTAACTTCTATTTAGCTTTAGTTGTAAATTTATCTGATTGTTCATTTTAGACCCAAGTGTGGTCTTTACTTTCTGTATCCCTCCCGAGTTGGAAAGTGGTTGTAAATAATTGTGATCTAATAAAAGAGGATTTCAAATCCCTTTCAAGTGCAGTTCTTCTACCACTTAATCACAGTATCTACCACAGAAAATAACTGCATTCAGCTCCCTGTTCCAGATCAGGACTTAAGGAGTTCACGAAGATGTTTGCCAAGAATATGCACCGAATACTCAGTCCTGACAAGTACTGAAAATTTGACCAGAGTATGATGCCTGCGCGACGAGCTGGCTGCATGGTTGGCTTTCGTAATTTTTCTAATGTGTAATATGAATATGAGACTGTTTCATTGTAAAGTCGTTAGGTTAATTTGAAGCAGGAGACATGAAAAATGAGAAATGCCCTCGCCGGAATGCGAACCTCGGACCTCTCGAATACGCGCCGAGTGTTCTGACCGTTACACCACGAAGGCATGCCAAAAGGAGGGAAAACACCTTATATCCCTTATGAAGTCCTTCACGAAAGCAACACTACTCCATGCAAATAATACTCGTGCACTTTTTTTGAATATGCACTTTGGTTGATTAACTGATAATAACAAAACTTTCGATAGTATTTATGTACGCTATGCATTTATGAACGACTTTCTAAGGGAACCTATTTAGCATTTACATTACAGATGGGGAAACCACAAAAACACTTATGCAGCCAACTTGTCAACAGGAATATAAAAACGCAAGTATTTTCAGAAATTATCCCGTACATTAATTAATTCTTCTTATTTTGCTTTACGCCCTGAATTATTGGCGCCTTGAAGTACGTGTTACACCCTAAATTACAGGTAGTCAGTGTTCCATAAAAATATATATAATTACATTTAAAGTACTCAGTTAAAACTGAAACTGCCAAACAACATTCAGCTTTCTTAGAAACACGGAGACCTAGTTTAAAAATAATCTGCTGATTTCAGCCATTTTTCTCTCTTTAAAAAATTGGAATTATCCAAGAATAGAGACCTCATGCAATAAAACGTTTCCACGTTTTAAATTGCGTGAAATGCTAAAGAATGTGTAGGTGTGTGAAAAAGGAAATTGGCTGTATCAGCTTTCTTGTTTAACGCGCTATCTTTTAAAATATTTTGCGCGTCCATATAATTAAAGTAAGTGAGAAAGATCTATGAATATGTTAACCTCACACTTGGTTGAACACAAAATTCTGGGAATTTTAGAAGACATCATAAACTGATATCTTTGCAGCATAAAATAAGTCTAAATAAAATATAATAAAATATTTTAGCAGCTTTTGGCATTTGTAATTAAAATCACTGCAATCACTTAAGTATAAATTTACGTACATATAATATTTTAACAAAATACGTTCTTGAAATTATATCTTTTATATAATTGCAAATAAATAATCGAAATAAGTATAACAACAGGAATGGCACTTATCATTGCAATCTAAATAGCTTTTGCAAAACAGTTTATCATATTACATCTGCATTACTAGCATTTGTATTAAGTGTTTTAAAGAAAAGTGTTTGCTGCCTTCTTAATCTCTTACCCATTTTTCAATATGTTGCGGAGAGTTTTAAAAGTGCAAAACATTCCCCCATTCTCTGCTGATGAAGCTCTTTCTGCAGTTAACGTTTCAATGACTACCTTCTGGTTAGGTTAGGTTAGGTTATTCAGTTATGGCAAAGCACACGAGGGCTATCTGCCTAAGGGGAGGGATGCCTTCGTGGAGGACTTTCTAAGGGAAACTGGCTCGTATACACGTTACACATGGGGAAAACCACGAAAACGCCCATGCAGCCAGCCCGTTCGCGGGATTCGAACCTCAGACCGAACTACCAGTGTTCAGCGTCTTTACCGCTCGGCCGCTGGTGGGCCCGACTACCTTCTGGAAAATTAAATATCTTACACTTCGCCAAACGGTAACAGACTGACGCATGAAAGATAAAATATTTTTTTATCGGGCAGTGACAACATATTTTTTTCAAACTGCTGAGTTCTTTTATTAGATTTTGCTATCATATGCCTGCCCTGTCGTTAAATATTCATGTATTCATGTAAATATTCTGTAAATATTCATGTATATTCAATCGAAAGGTCTTGCAAATTGCACAGAACAGTGCTTTCGGACAGACTGTAAGCGGTCTAATGTATATAAGAAATAACAGGATTCATGAAAAATTCAATATTGTACAGCTCCGCACCTTTTATTATTACCTTATAAAGTATCTTAAGTTTCTACTATAACTACTACTTTCCATATTCCTCCACAGAACGATTTTTAACCAAAGAGACTGTGGCAATCGCTTCTTGCTGTTAGCATTTTCCACACTCTGTATATTCAATCGAAAGGTCTTGCAAATTGCGCAGAACAGTGCTTTCGGACAGACTGTAAGCGGTCTAATGTATATAAGAAATAATAGGATTCATGAAAAATTCAATATTGTACAGCTCCATACCTTTTATTATTACCTTATAAAGTACCTTAAGTTTTTACTATAACTACTACTTTCGATATTCCTCGCCAGAATGCAAATTACGTTGTGTATTTAGGCTGAAGGTTTCGATTTTTAACCAAAGAGACTGTGGCAATCGCGTCTTGCTGTTACCATTTTCCACACTCTGCTGTGATATATCTGCTTTAGCATTCTCTCTAGCCGATGTTTTAAAGACGCGCCGGTAATATACCCGAGCCAGCTTATGCCTAGTCTATTTAATGTGTAGTCTTATACTACGTAATCAGCATTTAAATTGAAATGTCTGTTATGTTAATTTACCCGAACAGTCAATGTGAGCCGCCCGGTTTCCGGACCCGCTTTCACCTGCCACCTGCTGTGTTAATTTAACGGCGGTGGAAGTTTGTCTCCGGTTACAACTGAATCATATAGCAGGGTCCAAAACTCAAAAGTTCAAAACTTAACTTCAGTCAACCCACTATTAGTAGTGAAGCAATTAAAATTTCCAATTATGATGTCAATGACTATTAACAACAAAATATCTAAATTTATTTTAAGTGCTACTACCTCCACCACAGTCACGTTGTACTGTTGCACTCCTGATACTTACACACACACACACACACACACACACACACACGCATAAATATATGAATATATATATATCCAAATAGTAAACAATTAAAAACGTTCTCACAAAAATTTACGACAACAGATTACCTATGCAATTAGTATAACACTCATTTGGAAATCGGAAAGTACAAGTAACTGGCTTTCTTTTACTATACGTCTAATAGTAAAGAAAGTTAGGAAATTTTATTTTTTCGTTTATTACACGGTTAGAAATTTTATTTACTTTGGATTCTCTGCTTACTTTCAGGGTTTTTAGTTTCTTCTTCTCAAGTCTTGAAATTGAGTTTTGGTTCCCTTCTACAGAACCGATTTTCTAAATATTTTTTCCCACATACTTATTTGCGAGACACTCCGGTGGCAACGTTTTCAAAATTCGATATAGATACTTTTAAATTTAATGTTAAATTTCATATTTATATTCTTGTTTGATGATTAAATAATTAGTAATCGCAGAACCATCGGGTAACTAAATGAAATATTCTGGAAAGTTTTTATTACCGAAATTTTGCAGCTTATCAATAAACAGAGTGTTAAAAATCCACTTAACATATGGCTTTCATGGTATAAGCATATGTTGTAAAATATTATTGAGAAGTCCAGAATAAAATGGTTCTTTAAATGATAAAATGATTAGCAAAGAACTTATGTGATACTGAAGACAGTGAAATATGTTATCGTTTGGCAACAGGTAACTTTTATCACGATGTAATTAGTCGCTAACTGAAAACAATAAGCACTTCGAAGATGCTTCCTTCAAGGTGTTTATCTGAAGTATAAAAATAGAGTAACCAGAAGGTCTACAACATAAAAAATTAAATTTTAATATTCATAACTTTTATCCGAAATGACTTGCGGTCTTTCATTTTATACGAATTTGCATTGGTGCAAATTCGTATAAAATACAATCAGGATTTTTCTGGTTTCTTTCATTTTTGCTTTCTTTAATCACAGATTATTTCTGGCTTTTCGAAGCAATCAGCCAAAATAGCACGCTTTCATTTTAAGTTAAAAAAGATTCTTCTGTCAGTTATTTTTTCAGTTAAAAAGCAAAAATATCCTTCTTCTTTAACTAGTTTTTAATCATCAAAGAACGAAAAAAAGATCAATGGAATAACGAATCTTAGTGAAGAGAAATATCCTAATCTTTAAGCAAACCCAAAACGAATTTTTTTAATACACCTATCTTCTCCTTGAACGTTTCCTTCCTTAATTTTTTTTAAACCTATTTTCCTTCACCCCTGAAGGAATTCTTTTGCCTTTTAAGTTGAAAGGGAAAAAAATTTCTGCATAAAAGCGTCATAGTTCCAAATGGAAGTTTCTCAGTACAGTTGAGATAGCTCAGCATTAACTCTAAGTTCTCATTTTATGTTTCGTTTGAAGGTAAAAGTAAAATACAAGGTGATTTTAGGTATTACGTATTTATATACTGCATAAAATAAACTCTGCTCAACAGTTGAGACTCAGAATAGTATAAATTACTTCATAAAGCCAAACTTTTACTTAAAACTGTTTGCGATATTTCTAATGTTGTTGTAAACTTATTTTGCTTAAATCTTTTAAATGATCAGCGATGTTATAAATAAATGTATAAATCTATTAATATTTTATGTTTTCAGGTTTTATAAATATGCTTCGTACAGACCACCAGGAAATTTTATTTTAGAGCAAGAGACGAGAAAATTGTACAACTTTCTAGGGATTTGAACTCCTTTTGGATTGCCAACCAGTTATACTTCCAATTACATACCAAGGTACGTGGTAAGAAGGAAGAAAATAACTTTATAGTGTAGATAGTTGACTCTTTTTTTTTTCGTTTTGGAAGTTGTTTTATTGTTCATCAAATACCTCGAAACTTGGCGATCGTGAAGCATTTTTCAAATGAAGGTAAAATAATATTCTTTACATTTCTCTAAGCTGTAAAGTTAGAATGCCTTAAGTTGTTCTGTAGAATTTTAAAACTTTAAAGAACTTGCATTGTACCGCTTTAATAATTGTCACTTGTTTGCTTGCAAAAGCATTCAAAATTCTACTTCGAAGAAAACTTGTATTCATTTAAAAGTGTAACTTATATTTTTATTTGGAATACACTACACGTTCATTTATTGATTCTCTTTAATGTAATCCTTTTAGAAATTTTCGAGCATAGCTTTTGAAGGATTTTTTATCGTTTTTCGTACAAAAAAGATGGAACATATAAATTATGGGCCAATTATACGGGGATTTGAATTTATTAATCAGTTATGCGGGGATTCGAACTATGGATATTTCAATTGTTACTGCATGTGGGTAGAGACATTAGGTATTTTTTTGAAAGCAGGAGAGATGAAAAATGAGCAATGACCTCGCCGGGACTCGAACCACGAACCTCTCGATTATGCGCCGAGTGTGCTGACTGTTACTCCACGAAGGCATGCTGAGAAGGCTGTAGAAATACCTTATATATGTTACATACTTCCACCATGACAGCACACTCAAAAGGATGCTAATGTTATGAAAAAACTACCGTACCAAATATTTCACTTAAATAACCGTAATAGACGTTGTTATGAAAAAACTACCGTACCAAATATTACGTACGAAATTGTTTTCCGAGTTGTGCCATTTTAAACATATATATAAAAATGTACATGCCTTTAAGACAAATAATGATTAATAACTGATTCGTGTATTATATTTATTATTTGTTTTTACAAATATACGTAAACAGTTAGAAACCAGTTCTTCCAATTAAAAAATTCAAATGAATAATATTTAGGTTACATTTAAAGAACAATGACATAACTATAAAATTCGTTACTAATTTACGTTTCTGTACGCTATAATGAATTTAAAATTTACCGAATTGGGTAAGCGTCGTTTAATTTCGCGAAACATAGAATTTTTAGTTCATCTTGCACGTGGCCTGGCAAACAGCCATTTCTCAGAGTACTGCCACTTCATTAAACATGAGATCATTTATTTGTTTTCCAGTTTTAATCAACTTGGAGTTACTTCATAAGCTGAATGATTTTAAAGTAATAAATGCAGCTTTTATTAATTAAAATCTTTGTTTATTTTTTAATAATATACTCAAATAACTTAATTAAAATACATTTAGATCGTAATTCTCCAGTTAATTTTTATGAATACATTCAGTATTATGATAATTGATAAAATGTGTTTCTAAATTATACTGCGTACCTAAATACCACCAGTTTATACCACCAGACTTTATTTAAGTATTACCTTTTGACAATAAGCTTGAAATTATTCAATGCATTTTTGCTAAGGTATGAAGAAATTCATGTGTTTAAAACATTGTTTTTGTTGCATAATTTTCACAAAATTTTTTCAGGCAAAATTTTTGCTGCTTTAAGAAAACGACATATCGCCAATTTTCAAGGAAATATTATATTTATTTTCATTTAAACTTACGAATCTTAATCCTCGTCTAGAAGCTTATGAGATTATGTTATTATACCTAAAATACGTCTAATGTTAATATAAAAGTCAAAAAATCTGTTTTTCTATCTTAATTATGTTTCAATCTTTATTTGTATACTCAGATAATTATCAGCACTTCCTAAGCGTCTTGCTTTTTTCTTTGAGACTGATTAGATGTTTCGAAGGCAGGAAACCTGATAAATCAACTGTGCTGTTGCCACGGATCTTCCAGGTTTTTAACTGCACGTGCTTTCCACTTATACCACAACAGCACTTTACTTTCTTCTGTTCTTCCCCATTTAAAAGGCGTCTGGGGATATATCCGAGATCCAGTCGACTCAAACAGATGGGTGATGGCTTATCATTCCCCACATTGTATTTCAAGCTCCACTGCAAAAAATTGCTTTAAATTTACAAAACCAGGAGAAAAAACGATAAATCAGTGGCGACCTCACCGAGATTCACAACTAAAGTTTCCCAATTTTAACTGGACATGGTAATTATTTGCAGAAAGAGAATACGTGCCTGAGATATTTGTCGGCGAATTATGCAGGATCGTAGGAGTTGTTAAGGCGCAATCTACCGGAAATCCCCTTAAGCTAATTCGATTACCCAATATAAGTACGCATAAGACACTAAATTCATTCCATTCGGAAACTAAATTCATTCCATTCGGAAAACATTTGTGCATATAATATTGTCAGTTTTGGCAAAGAATTAAATATTATATCTTATCAAATTTATTGTATTTTGATACAAATTGTTATTGTGCGTTATGCGCATTTTTCGAATTTTAGCAATTCTTTCAGGCGTTTTAAAGCTATTGTTGTTTGATACGAAGTACAATGATCTCCTAAATGAAATATTTGAACCCATCACGATTAAGTAATCAATAAAGAAAATATTAGCTGATAATTATAAAAAGAGGCATTCAGTTTTCTATAGACATCGAAATCTATTTTTAAGCGGAAAAGTTCAGAATTTGTGAATACAAACTTCTCTACATTGCAGACGTTTATGCATCAGCTTCGGCAAAGAAGGATATGAGACTATTAATCTTAAAACATCTCTGAAATGTCGCATTGGTAATTTTTTTTTTAAATTGAGCACCGTCATTTTTAAATGACAATCAAAATTAAAATAAAAAAGTTCCGAGATAATAACTTTGTAAATTTTATTTTTAGTATTGATTATTTCTTATGAAGCATTCCTACATTTTTACTGTTTCATGAAGTTCACCAGAGAATGCAAGGTGAATGAGTTTAAAACAGTGTGAAAGAATGTAAATCAACGTTCTTCAAAGTGATCGATATAATTCACCAGGAGACAAGAGGATTGGGGGTCAAGAAAAAAGGTAAGAGCGGACGAAAAGTTCTTCTGGTATATTAAGGTTACTTATTTTAAATGCAATTTTTAGTTCACAAATATGTTCTACGCACAAAATGCATAATACATGGCTTTAGACACTTCTTTTACTCATTGTTGAATAATTATTGTTAGTACGAAGTATGTAAATATTTTCACATCAATCACTTTGGTGGGAAACGATGCATTGTTATGGAATGAGAGGTAAATGTATTTCAAGGTGTCCTACGATCCCTTGAAAGAATAGAAGAATCCGTGTTATCACCTTTATCTTTTTCAATCTTATACAAAATTTTGATTCTTGCCAATAACATACAGTATTGTTGTCTTCCTTAGCATGAAATCTATATTTTCTTAAATTTTTTGAATATTTGTGAAAGCAATAAGCAGAATTAAAACTAAATATTAAATCATAAGAGCTCACCAGCAGATCAAAGATAAAACCACTGAACATCGGTAGCTTGATCCGAAATCAAATTCTAACTAACGGGCTAGCTGCACGGGAATTTTCGTGTTTGCTTCATATGTAACGTGACTATGAACAAGTTTACCTGAAAACGGGTTCTCACGAACGTCTACTTTTTCTTAGGGAGATAATCTTCCTGTGCTTTGAGGTAAGCTTAGTGATCTAAATCATAAGATTATTTTTTTCACATCTGATTAAGCAATATTTAAAACATCTTGCTCCAAAAAAAGTGTTTTTCCTTTCAGAAATAAAAAGAAGGGAAAGAAAAAAAGTGTTTTTTCTTTCCCTTCTTTTTATTCAGAAGAATGTTTGGAAATAAAACTGGACCAAGAATATAAGTATATTGTATATTTTGTATTTCTTTACGATATAGATACTTAATCTCAATTTTTTGCTGCATTCCGATGCGTATATATGTAACTAAATCTTCAAATAGGAATAAAATCCCACAATTTTAGCTCACATCATTTGAATTTATACAATGAAATTATGAAAAAACATTTTATGAAATACCTTAAAAGATTTTTGAGATATTTTGAGCAAAATATGAACAAAAAAAAACACATTTTGATTTAAATATACTTAAAGATTTATTTTTTTTTTGCTATAAAAATACTCTTCTTTAGAATTTTATGAAAATAAATTATAATTTGCCCCTATCTAGTGATTTAAGCTGTTTTTCATATATTTTGTGTAGATTTATTAAAT
This sequence comes from Stegodyphus mimosarum, assembly GCA_000611955.2. Classification (NCBI taxonomy): domain Eukaryota; kingdom Metazoa; phylum Arthropoda; class Arachnida; order Araneae; family Eresidae; genus Stegodyphus; species Stegodyphus mimosarum. The sequence goes on from KK117671.1 coordinate 41,967, forward strand.
TATATTACTGTTTGTAATCAAAAATTATATTTCAAACTAGTTTTCATGAACATAGTTCTGCGTACTTTGTATAAAACTATTTTCAAAGAATTGTTGTTTTTACATGTTTATTGGTATTTATAATTCATTTCAAATCAAACTTCATTATGGATAAATGTTGATTCCATATTTAGGCTGTCTTTGAAGTGTCTCCTCAATATTTAAACTTCCGAATATGATGAATAAATGCGTAAAAATACATTGAACATCCCTGGTCTATATTTATGTCCATATTTATTTCCATTTATGCCCATATATTTTGAAGCCACCGTTTCAACTGCCTAGTTAGATTGAAAGTATAGTGGAAATTAGGTTATCTCTTTTCCGTTTAAGCATCAGTTTTTATTATCCATCGTTCACTGAGATAGTCAACGGGCAGAGATAATTATTAAAATAAAAATTAATAAAAATCATTATTTCAATTATAAAATCTACTAACAAAATCTTCTAATATTATTATTATTTTTATTTTTATTTTATTTTATTTATTTTGTACAATAAATTGTGCTTGTTTTGCATGTTCACAATGTACAATACATTATGCTTGTTTTTCATATGAAAGCACACAAATTCCCCGTGAACTGAAGTATACTGTACGAGGCTTATAAATTCCAAATTAACTTTTTATTCCTTTTACTACTATCTCTAAAACAAACTGTATGAAAATATTCTTCAATGTTACTTTCATAATCACAGTTTATAGACTCAAAGCTAGTTTAAGCTGCTAGATTAGTAATATCGTAAAGACTCAGTTTTCATTTATAGAAACTTTCAAAGAATCAGTTAACATTGCGTCGAAAACATTATTACAATAAAGCAAAAACAGAGATTGGCAAAAATTAGATTTCAAAAACGGATAACTTAATTAGTCAAGATGCACCTATCATTTTTAAAGAATTCATCAGAAATAATTTAAAGCTATCAAGCGTAGACAGGAGAAAAATAAATGTTGCTGTTATTGAGGTACTTTTTCCGAACACTTACATAACTTACTTGATCTTACAATGAAACGAAACATGTAACCTGAAAACTTACCATGACCAAATAAAAACTGAAATAATTTAAAATTTGTGTAAATTTTTGGTTTGCCGGCGTTGCAAGACGAAATGTATTCTTTATTTCACTAAGATAACAGCTTTTTATAACAGCAGAGCCTCCAATAACATTTTGTGCTACTAATATTATCTCGACCGGTTAATTTAAAGCATCTTTAGCTAAAAAACAGCTCTTTCATTTCCATAAATGCAATTATGATCACGCTCATAAACAAAAAAAAATATGAATTCCCTTAACTCTGAGTGAAGTGACAGCTACGGGAGCTTCGATTACTATCTTATCTTTGTTCGCAATGTACCCCCGGTAGCTCAAAAGGTGTAGAAAAAAGAGACAACTGGAGCCAATAAGGTAACTTGAGAATGAAAGCCAGTTCTCCCTAATGCACTTGGCTGCAACGCACATACAACGAACAAGCTTTTTAAGCTGCTGGATGAGGAATATCGCAAAAGGATCAGTTTTTATTTACAGAACCTTTCAAAGTATCACTTGACACTGCATCGAAAATATTAGCACTGCATTCAATTCCCAAATTTTACTACTGTTTTGTCCGCACATATTTAGAATTAAATGCTAAAACACAATTTATCTGAACACAGTATTATACAGTCAAACAAAATTACTGCATAGAAAAGATTTCTCATTTAAAATTGCGGTGAAAGTTAGTCAATCAATGGATATCATTTAGATTAAAATAACCCGCCGAACAAATATTAATTTAGAAGTCAAATAGCAAAACAATTCTGTGAAAACATACAAATATAACATTGGTTTTTGTTGTTTGATTTCTAAATTAACACTGGATATCATGTTCGTTACGAGCAGTTTGTAAAACTTCAGGGACCAACCAATACATAAAAATTTAGCAGAAAATTTCTGTTGATGTTTATTTGTACGATTTTAAATGAATTACGCAATGCGTGAAGAAGCAAAATTTTATTACATAAAAATATGTTCTGAATTGTTTATATGTATCTTTTCGTTTCTCGGTAGGTGAAAAAAAAATGCCACTTCTTCCGAAACAGATCGTCGAGAATCATCGAACTCATCGGTCGGAAGAGTACAAGTGTTCACAAGAGTAGATCATCGTGTGAACGCTCCTTTAGCAGTTTTATCACTGAGGATGCTGCCAGCATCTTCATAGAATGTCATATTATTGAGGATTATAGAATGCCAAATATGAAAAATTATTCAAATATCGTGCCAGAAGAATTATCCAAATATCGTGCCATAATCGTGACCATCATGAAAAATTATCCAAATATCGTGCCATAGAATGCCAAATATCGTGCAGATGCACGATATTTGACATTCTATGATTAAAGACAGCTTTGGATCAACAGGGAAATAAGTTCGGTGTTCAGAACAGGACACGCACAATCCTTACAGGAGAGTGTGTAAAAACCGTATTTTATTCTAACCAATTATTTTTAGTTTGACTTTCTTTTCCCTCCTGATTTTAGTTTCCTGCCGGAATGTAAATTTTAATGACGTAGTATCCAAAATCCAAGAAGCTGCAGTAAGATCTATTTGTGTTCAGAAACAGTTTTTAAGCTGCGTTTGAAGTTTTCGTGAGGGGTAGTTCCGGGTTTATGCTGCGTGTTTGAAGTAGCACTCTAGTTGATTGTAGTCACACTCTTCAGCTTATACTGATATTCTATGCTCGGCTTTGCTGTTTGCAGCCGATTTATCGGTTTAGATAGATAAGGAGCTAGTCGTTTCACCATCCTAATTTATTGTGATTTTACATTTTTGTTTTCTATTCAATTTAGTAGCCACAAGTGGTGGTGAATTGCGAGCGAATACATCTGTTACATTAGTTCAAATAAAAAGGTTATTGAAACCTTTTTCTGTAGTACCTGTTCTTCAGAACATGGCGAGAATTCGCTACGCAGTCTTTCACGTATGGTCTATAGTGAATGCTCCCGAAAAGAACGCATAGACTTCAGAAGTAAAACTACGTTCTTAGCTTCGGGTGATAGTCAATCACTATAGCAACCAGGACGATAGGTAACAAATATAGTATGACTCTAATTTAAGTGAAGAGGCTTCAGAAATAAAAAAAAATATATAGCACTTTAAAAAAATGATAGATGCACGATATTTGGCGTTCTATGATGAAAGACAGTTTTGGATATTTTTACTGTACATAATGCAAGCAAGTTAAGGTAATGCAATGAGAGCAATTTTTCTAGTAGTGACTTCTGTTTCTAGAGTGTTTCTTCGTTATAAAGTACTCATATCGGATAACCTTTGTGAAAGATGTTTGTTTGTATGAACAAACAAATTTAAAATTCTATTAAGTGTTATAAGTTGCGTTAATTTTACACTCACTTTCAGTTTTTAAATGCTCAAGTTTTTTCTTCTTACTTTTTCAGCAAAAATCTATGAGTTCATTCAAAAATATGAAATGTAGAAATAAAAATAACCAAGTTTCCTTTTTGCGCTCCCAAATCATTACGCAATTACAACTTTTAAAACCTGAAAACTCATGTCTGCGATGTTATCGTCATGCGATGATTTGTAGGTACTTTATTTTTTACCGCGATATTTTCCACGACGATGTTTTTAAACTGCAAAGTTTTTGAACTGCTTTATTTTCGACAACGAAATTTTGTACTACGATGTTTTAGAACTGCCATGTATTCTCTTCGCTTTATTTTCTCCCGCGATATTTTGTACCACGACCTTTTCACCTTGCTTTGTTTTCTCCGCGACGTTTCGTCCGCGATGTTTTCGGCGGACGCCATCAAAACAGCCTTCTGCGCAAGCGCAGCCAATCAAAGCTAGTAGCCAACAGTAGACGCCTTTCGCCAAGACCTGTTGACCTTTCGCGTAACCTCCCTCATATTAACCCTTAACCTTCTTTCCACGTACACCAGCCCCCCTGGCAAGTGAAAGACAATGCAAAAACCTCCTAGAACTTCTTTCTTGCATCTCATACTTCGAAAATAGAATGACACAAGCGAAATTTCGCTTCGCTAGCCTTCCTGATCCTTTTATATATAGATTATTTTCTTAATTCACAAATTTTCTAGTTAAATTTAACGAACAAAAATAGCATTGAAGCATTGGTTTTCCGGCCGAAAATTCAGAGAACGAATTATTAATAGAATAAAACTATTAACCCAAAGAAAAGAATTAAAATAATTCTCTTTCGAAATGAATATAATTACGCTTATACTTTTCTTACCAAGAAAAATTCCAAAATTTTTCTACACAACAGGTATACATTAAGCTACATTTTAATCGTCCGATTCTTACGTATCAAAATATCCATACACCCTTTGCTTGACGAGACATTTTATTGGACGAAAACACAAACAAAACGCAAATACGTATAGAGTTTAAAATAATAGCTGACTTCCTAATCTCCAGAATGCAACGTTCCTTGCCAACTTTAATCGGATTTGTTCAAAGTATATTCAATATTGCCAAACGATTATTTGATTTTTGTTTATTCCATAATTGTGTGTGATTATTTTGGATTAAGCTATAAAATTTCTTAGATTCACCTTCAGATTTTTATTGCATAAATACGTGATTATTCTAATATTTGCCGTATATTAAAAGTAGCTCTTGCGTAATACACAAAAATACGGTATTTTTAAGCTACGTTTTGACTCGGATACCGTAAGTCATAAATAAAGGATGTAAAGTATATCAAAGATTTCATTAAATCTTATTACATGAATGAGCGGCACCAGCAGGTCTGCCATTTGGTACATTTTATCTTTCTCCTTTGGAACGAAACTTTTCGAGTCGCCTTCTGAATGGCTTCGAGACGTATCAGAAACATTGATTAATTCTTTTGTGTGTTCCAGCTCTAGGAGAGGAAACTTATTTATAGATCCATTGCATGCAGACGGAGAAATTATGTTTGGAACAGGTTCAGCTAGTTTCTGCTTTTGCCGGATGATGTCGCCTATTTTATTGGACTTTGCATTTCGACGCTGCTTCGGTTCTGTGAGTAATTGACTGCAGACATGGCAAACTGCTAGCAATCTGGCTTCTTTTGTGACAGAAGAAAGTTGTTTCTTTACTTTATTGTTTCTTCTCTTAAAAGAAAAAACTTTTATTTATGCACTCTATGAAAAGAACAAATAACTTGGTAAAGTAATCCTATTTAAAATGCATTAAGCTAATAGAGTAAAGGAACTTCTCATTGAATATGCACACTGCGAAAAAAAAAATGAGACAGTTCTATATCTTCCGTTCTACTGGGCCGATTGACGAAATTCAAATTGCGTTTTTAATGTCTCGAAAGCGCGACTTAGGATATATATTAGTTTACTATATAGCATTGTTCTAACATAGGTATTTTGACCCCAAATCAGACTTTTTATAAAATAACATACCATTTTTTTTTTCATATTTCGATTCTACGACTCAAATCATGCCTAGATAATAAATTTGGTAATTTTTGGTAAGAAATTTACGGAGAAATTTTAAAATTTATCTTGGCGCAATTTTTTCAGTTTGCGGTAAGAATAATTCACTTGGCGGAATTCTGAATTTATACTAACCTACCTACTTTCCTTTTTTTCATTGATGCACGAGAGGAAAAACGGTCCGTCGTTCAGTTCTTTCAAAGACTTTAAACAAAGAGCGTAAGCCACATTTTCGTTACCATCGCTTATATTAAATACGCCAAATTTCAAAACCCGCCAAAATGTAACTTCGGATATATCTTAGGAAACTCTGAATCAAAAACTCTAATTTTTTGTAGGTATGCTTAGAAATACATCTACTTTTAGATGATGTTAAAACTCTTATAGATTATAATAATAAATGTTTCCGAAATATTTATAGAAAATATTTAAAAATACAAATTTTAAAAAATGTGCGAATTATGTTTGGATTAAGCCTAAATTTCGAATTCTGAAAGAAGGAATCAAGTAAGTTTAATAAAAAAAAGAGCTATTAATAAATATATACTAAATTCAATTAACATGGAGGAGCTAACACTTTTAAAGCTAATTTTTTAAAAACTTCTCGCACCATTTTTACAAAACTTTGCAGTCTGGCATAACTTGAGTCGTAGAAACGAAATATAGAAAAAAAAATGCTATGGGATTTCAGAAAAAGCCCGCTTTTGTGACAAAATACGTATGTCGGAACAATGTTATATGTAAATCTAATATATAGCTTAAGTCACGCTTTGAAGACATGAAAAACGCAATTTGAATTTCGTCAATCGCCCCAGTAGAACGGGACATATTAGAACTGCGTTTTTTTTTTTCCGCAGTGATTTAGGTTTCGCAAAACCTACCGTAAATATTTTTTTCCCTTTCTGTACACATTTTAAGGGGTGTCGGAACTCCCTATACTGACAATGTTAAATTGGCCATTTTCGATGTACCTTTTCTCAAAATCTGCTGTAGATATACTCTTGAAATTTTTTTTGTAATTAACGTACACCTATCTGATTATACTGAAATGAGCTTTTGAAACATTTTGAATTTTAGACTAATTTGTAGACTATTTTATTAGGCATAGTAAAATTTAGCACTTTTCTCACGCAAAAAAAATTGTGAAATTTTTTATCTTAATTTATCACAAAAAGCTCATTTCAGTAAATATTAGAAAATATAATAAATAAGTCGTAAAAATTGTAAGTACCTGGGAGCAGTAGTTCCTGAGAAAAGGTACATCGAGTATAAAAAATCACGTTTGGAGAAAAACGCGTTTTTATATAAAATTCCTCATTTATCAAAGCATAAAACTAGATTTTTTAAAGTTCTAAATTTCATAGAGATTAAAGTATAGTATTTTTAAAAAGCTAAAGTGTAGAGAATTTGAAAATGCAAAAATCCCGAATCAATATTTTTTGAAGATTTTTGACTTCCAACACCCCTTAAGTATTTATAGTTTACATACATCTATTATCAAATTTCTTTTTGCTTGTTGTTGCGAAATAACGTAGAATTTGGCATGTTTTTATTCTTTATACTTAACTGAATATTTGTTTTATAATGTATTATATTAAGAAACTGAAACCTTTTATGATTTCTTGATTAATACCCATGATAACATCCAAGATATTAGATTTCGAATTTTATAGAAATTAGCAAAAACCCAGAATATTCGGTGAAGGGTCTCCAAATTTAACTACTTAGAAGAGTTTCGAATCTTTCAAGCAGAGCCTCTAACGTCTTAACCAGGAAAACTCCCTAACGTCCCGACGGTAAGGGCCATCGATAAAACTTTCAGAAGTAATCAACCATATGAGCAAAATGACATGTACAAAATGTGGCATTACAGAGTTGTCTGGCGCGCCCACCCACTATATTTAGCCATAGATTATTCAATACAGTATATTCTTAAGGTCTGAGGTATTCTGTCATAAAGATAAATCACGTAGCCCATTGTCAAGTTACATATATTATACACATAAAAAACAAAGAGAGTACGTCAGTGTGTATCAGAGTATCATACACCCAAAGTATGATTATATAGTAGGAGAAGGCAGGGCTGAGAGCAAAAGAGATGTAGGCTGTATGGAGTAAGTAGTCACGGGGCCATATTCATAGGTAAAAGTGACACATTTATCACATGTAGTAAAGTTCATGTCTGGAAGAGACTGATTGAGGTGGCTAAGGAAATATCCCTTGAATTTAAAATTGGAATAACGGCATCTTTGGGTCATTTGTTTAAATGTCAGCAGTGAATTTCGAGTCCCAAGTATAGGTAGCCCATGATTTAATGTACATAAACTGATTAGTTTATGACGCTTTATGTTCCGTTACACAATCTATAGCCGTGACAGGTCGCGTCACTTTGTTTGATACCATCTTGTATTTTCAAGTAATAACTACGCTATACTTTATAGTCCTTCATCTCTGGACCGCGGGAATTACGAAATAGTACATGCACCTGTTGTTTTGTTTAAATGTTTAAGCCCACTTGAAAGTTTTGTGGAGGTTGCCGTTGAGAAGTTCGGCAGTTTTCCTTGTAAGTACGTGTACGTAGAAATTTCAACATGAATCCAGACATCATAGATATATACGCACCGTAGAAAAGCTATCCACCTTTTTGACCATGAGTCAGTTAGAAAGCAGATTTCATCATGAGCTCAGTGACTAAGCCGAGGTTTTATTACAGCTTTGGGCATAAAGTTTTGACTGATATGCATTTTGATGTAACAAATATGTTTTGCGCAGTCAGTTTCAGAGGTAATCATTTACGGAGGTGTCCGGCTGTGAGAGATTTCAGTGCATTTCATAACAGAAGAACACGGATTTTCAAAATGAACTGCCTATCGGGATATAAAATTTGTGAAATAAAAATGTCAGTACTTTTGCATTAAAAGTGAAACACTTGGCACCCCTAATTACAAGTGAATTTTATGGGCACAAATTAATTTTATTATTAACATATTTTTAGAAATGACAATGGAGGGTTAATAAATGTTTAAATTGTAAATACGTATGCTTTAAGTGTTTGACTTGATGAGTTTGTAGAGTCATTAATTGGGTTTTTAAATTGGGAAGTAGGAGACGTGAAAAATATGCAATGGCCTCCCCGGAACTCAAATCCTAGACCTCTCGAACACGTGTCGAGTATGCTTCCAGTCACATCACGAACGCATGAAGAGAGGGAGAAAATATCTCATATACTCCCCCTTTTAACGGCGACTGGGATTAGGGGACCCAACCGCCAAATCCTGGTGGTGATGAATTATTGTTCACCACCTTTTAGGTTTCGGACGCCACTATAGAGACATTATCTTATTTTGAAGCAAGAGAGGTGAAATATGTGCAATGCCCTCGCCGAGACTCGAACCTGCACCTCTCGAATACGCACCGAGTGTGCTACCGTAGACCAAGAAGGCATCCTAAAAGGAGGAAGAAAATTTCTTATAAGTTTTTTCGGGACTACGTCCATGACAGAAAGCTGTTTCAATAAATTTCCGGGGGTATCCATGCCTTTTTCAATTACTTTCCAAAGCCCATCGCTGTGGTAGGTTTCTCAAATAGAAAGAGCTGTTTAGCATGCTATAGGAAGAGTTCCCAAGTGAAATAGTATCATAGAACTTCACAGTAATATGTTTAAAAGGTATACATGGCACTACGTTTAGCAATTTCTTTATTATTTGGCAATTACTTCCAATTTTTCAAAGAATGCAACAGCATCTTTCGAAGTATTACTGGGGACTTTGCTTAGTGTTTTTCTTTGAAAACAGTTGGCATAAGGAAATGGAATTTCTTCTACGAATATCGGTAGTAAAATACTTTTCTAAAAGTACGTTGTGTTGTTTCCACTGTTCGTGTTTTTAATTTGGCATTCTAGGATTATGACAAACACAAACCCCTCACGGAAATTCTTTTTGCATTATCTAAATAAAGTTCATACGTTTTTGATAATAACTAGAATTTTTTTTTCAAACACCTATGCTTCGTTAAGGATCAAACTATATTTCCGTTTATGTTCCGCTAAGCAGTGTTCATACAAAACTCTGCAATATTTTCTACTTTCATATCTAAGCTTTGCAAAAGCTTGTGAAAATTTTTCTTAAGGTTTTTCTAAGCCATAAATCTATGTTTATAATGTTATTTATTTCTGCTAAAGATGTATCAAGATTAAGTAAATGACTTCTGTGACGGTGAATTTCCTGTTTTCAAAGTCTTAACTTTTAAAGCTAAAGCATCAGAGACAATACTTGCCTTTCCCGGGTATTCGCTTGGAATCTTCTTTCCATATTAAAGTAATGACTAAATAACGTTGATTATTCCGAAGTTAAAAATTATATTTTAATACCATGTGTTTCACAATATCTAAGATTTCAGAGGAGTAATGTTTCTCTTCAGATAAGAAGACACATATCTTTCGATCGTATCAAGTGTTCATGCAAGATTTCGAAAGAAGAATAAATTTCAAATTCATTTGACCTACCATTACCTACTCTTTAGCAAGTGTCGAAACCACTTACTTCCTGAAAGAGTGAATATCGTCAGTTCTAGGAAAAGGGTAGCTGTCTTTCTTCGTAACCTCATTCAGCCGGCGATAGTTAACCCAAAATCTAGTTGAAACGTCTTTTTTTCAGACAAGGACGATAGAAAATGCCCATGGACTTGCTGAAGGCTTGATGACATCACTTTTTTTCATGTACTTAAAAAGTGTTCTTAGCTCTTCCTGTTTAGCAATTGGTAGACGTCTTGTTGCTTGATTGATGCATGATCCCCGATACCGTTTCTATGCTGTGTCAAAGAGGTTCGAACCACTTCAGAAGACGAGCAGGAGAAAACATCTTGAAATTCTTGAATGACAAATTCGGCAGCACTCCTCTCTTTTTCGCTCAATTGTGCATTAAGCAATAATTCCGATTTAATGCTCTCTGAAGATATGGATTCTGGAGAGTTACGGTTTCGTATAATGTTGGTTACTGGAGTACATGCTGCAATCACTGCACTTTTCTTAATAATTCTCGTCTTGTCAGTTACACTGGCAACTCTCACCGGGATAACGGTCCTCGACTGGTCAACGAGTGCTGATGTTGTTAGTGCTCCTTTCGGATCTTGGGATATTCCATGACGCAGCATGATGTTACAGATCTTGGGATATTCCATGCCGCCGGAGCGGAAATTTTTATTTTCGGCAATGGATCCAGAAAGTAAAATTTCTTTTCTTGCCGGTATTATGATATCGTCTTAAGCTATGATTTTGTGGATAGACTTCACTCCTTCATCATTAATCCCGAATAAGTATGTATATACCCAGAGGCAGAATGCATTTCGTTATGTTTAAAGTCCAAGGAAAAATTGAAACTTTTTAGAAAGTACAATTCCAGTATGCAAGGGTCGGTAATCTCTGCCACATAGGCCCTGTGATAGTTAGCGGCACAACGGAATGTTAACGTTTACTTTTCCGTCGATTTCGATCTTCTCGCCGGATATAATCTAGAGGGTAACGCAGAGCGGCGTACAGATGAGTTTGCTTTTCTATTGTTGAGGCACATCTTTTCGAATGATGGTAACATTGGCTCCTGTACCCATGGTTATATTACAAGGAACTCCATTGATGTGTCCCATGATGATAAGTCATTTACTGCCGCCACTCACTGCAGAAATCTGAAGCGCTTTAAACGGGGCTTTTCATTCTCTGGCAACCTCCGCCCCACGAGATGGCCACTAATTAGTTTCAATACTTCTTGATAGGCACGGTTTTAACATCCTTGTCCTGGGGTGTTCTGCAGTTTCTTCGTAGGTGCCCTTCAGCAGCGCATTTCCAACACTTTACGGTCGGTTTTTTCTCACCAATGTTCCGTTGCAAGGCATTCAGTTGTCTTGTTAAATCATCTAGATGAGCAGCCATTTGATCCACTGGCTCTTGGACTTGCGCAGCTCAGATTGGGTGTCGTTCTCTGCGAGTTCCTTGCTGGGCTGCCTCGAATTTCATGGCGTACACTAGTGCAGTTTTTTCACATCAGCCATTCGCAGGGCTTTCTGTACTTAAGGATCCCGGATGCCGTCGATGAAGTATTGCAGAGACAGTATTTCCCTTGTTTGTCTTGGGCACTCCGTAAAGGTGAGGTAAGATAGCCTTTCAACATCCGTGGCGAGCTCTTGGAGTGTTTCGGTGGGCTTTTGTTGGAGGGATTTTAATTGAAGCCTACTGTAGTCTTTCAAACATTTCTCCTCGAAGAGAAGCTCCAATGCGTCGGACATAGCTTCGAAATCTAGCCTTTGGTTTTCAGAAAGAGTCTGCAGGATATCCGGTGCGCCTGCTCTCGGAGAAGCGGCAAGATGACAGGCCTTATCTTGGGAATTCCATCCATTCGCATCCGCCACTATAGAGAATTGTGTCTTATACACTTGCCAGGAAGTATTCCCATCATATGTGTATAACTTCAAGGAGGGACGAGCAGGCATGAGTAAAAAAATTAAATCCATCAGAATTGCTTCCTGCTGTCGCTATGAACTTATTTAAGGTGTCAACTTCTTTAGCAACGGCAGCAGAAACCCTGTCATCAATTTGTTGTTGGACGGGCAGAAACTCTGACCTTCGATTCGTTGCTCCACAGCAGAAACTCTTGCTTCTATTCATTCTTTTACCGAATAAACTCTTCCTTCTATTTGCTTTTTCACAGAAGAAACTCTTTCTTCAATGTGTCTAACTTTATTTTCAACAGCGTCAATTCTGCCTTCCATAGTCTCAAATTTGGTTTCTATTATACAGGTAGTCTCTCCTTTAACAGTTTCATCTCTTCTTTAACAACTTTCTTCCCTTCTTTAACAGATGCTTGATCAGCTTCCGTCCTTTCTTGGCCTGCTTTCATCTCCTCTTTAACGGATTCTTAGCGAGCTCTCATCTCTTCTTCTAATGCAGCAAAGGCAGACACGAGTTGTCTCATTAGTTCTTCCATCGCTCTAGTGAATGGCATTCAAATCCCACTTCTGATACCAAAAATTGTTGCGCGCGTACGGGTTCGTAATGGATTGAATGCACAAGTTGATAAAAAGTTAATAAAATTTATTCTTTTCACAAGAAATAAGAAAAAATGCTGAAATATTTCCTCAGAGATATTCGTATAATATCACAATATTTCAAATGTTAAATAGAATTCAATTCAAAACAGAGAAACTAATTCAATAGCACAGCGAATTCGCTACAATCTATAATAGCATTAAGTAAACAAACAGTTCTCTGAAAACAACAGCAAAGGCACTCTTGTATTTTAACTTTCCCGACGTAGCTTTCTCTTCAAATTCGTCTCCGTTGCAAGGGAAAATAAAACAATTTTAATTACAATTCTAAATAAATAGCTAAATAAATACAAAATTCGTAGCAATATTACTGTTCTCAAATTATATGTTGTTGCCAGAAATGTTTATTCCATAACATTTAAAAATTTTAGCAGAGCCGCGTGGTCATGAGATGTGTTGTCATGTCATCTGATAATTATTACCTTATCTAAAACTAGTTGAAATACCCGTTCTACACCCAAGTCGCGAGCCCCTTTTTAAAAATACAGTTAAAGGTTTATATTCTTAACGCAAAAGCTACACTGTAAACACAGACTGGCATACTGGCGTTTTCTATTACCTTCTTTGACTGCGCCCCACTACATCTTTACTTCCGGGTGGCAAGCATTTATTCGCTGCTCCTTCAGCGCGCTCTATCACACCACCTCTTCCCTCTCAGTCACTCTTACTACTCAGAGTTCCTTATTCCTACGACGCCCTGTACGGTGACATCTTGTATCTACCTTGTTATATTATGGTACAACACCCTAGATTGTACCCAAAGTTGGATAAATACTGGTTTTCCTTTTGTTTATGTTCAGGGTGATTTATGCAACATTTTACCAAACTTAAATAAAGTTATTAGTATTAAAGACACTCTATTAGTATTAAATAAGGAAAACCCTACTCGACATAGATTCTCAAGAGCTTCCTATTTTGACAGGGCAGGATATTCTTTCCAAAGTGAATACAGCAGCGCCTTTCCCAAGTAGTAAAACGGAAGTAAAAGAGAAAATAAGCTCGTTTTTTAGTTGAACCCAAACTTGAAAAGGATTTTCCTACTTACTAACTAGAGGCGTGATTAAAAAAAAAGTATTTTATTTCTTTCCCAGCCAAATACTTTTCCTCCACTTACTTTTACCGAATTTTCTCACTGAAGTCCGATTTCGTCTAATAGAAATTCGAGCTTTTGCCCATCGATCGGAGGCATAGTGTTCCGTGTCACCCGAGCTTAAGCTGTAAGATAAATAAGAATTCGAAAAGGTCACTTCCTGGA
>KK117671.1:55821-67225 GCA_000611955.2 Stegodyphus mimosarum
GATAAGCAAAATATTCGACAGAGATGCATACCTGTTTTAATAGCAAAATCTCTTCGGAGGATTGATACGTAATCCATTATTTTCCTTATAATTCATAAAGTACAGCGCAGTCTTAACCAAAATCCTTCACAATAGACTTATCTTTGGCAAATATACACTCCGGGACTGCGCTATGTAGTGGCATGCGCATATCTTTTGACACTAAGAACAGGTTGATTTTCTTGCCTTGACAGGTCGAATGTGAAAGATAGAATAATATAAACATAACGGAGTTTATGAGAAAAGGATAGAAATACATAAATATAAAGTAAGAGAGATTAAAAATAAATGAAATAAATAAATGAACAAAATATACAGACAAACGCACAAATAAAATAAAACTAGTTAACTCCAAGGAAATTAAACAATCTAGTGTACAAGTACTTTTTGCTTTTTATAAGTCAGCTTTTAAGGTGCTGTCGCATTGCCTAGTGGTGTAAGCGGTTAGTACATCCAGATAGCAAAAGGCTAAAGAGCCGCTGAGGGTAAACTTGATTTTTTGCATTTTTTTTATTACGAAGATATTATTGCTGGCGTATACGGGTTCGAAATATATTGAATGCACACGGAACGAATGATAGCCTGATAAAATTTATTTTACCGAAGGAAACACTTCACAGTTATTTAACAGCCACCAAAATAGTACCACAGCTCTTCACAGTATTGCAGAGTACAATCAGCAATTACATTTCAAACTTCAATGAACGTTAAACACAACGCAATGTAAAAGCGCATGTAAACAGGAATCTCATACAGAGATATATCAATATTCCGAACTTACGTTGAACTAAACAACTAACAACAACTGAGAAACTGATGCTGTCTCCGGTCTTATATAGTTTTCACTCGGTCGCCGAGATATTACCAGTACTTTCTGGTTCTCGAAATTACCTGAAGGCATATGGGGGCCATATATGATGAAATTTGCATACAGGATCAATTATAGCTACTCAATTACAATACTCATTACAGTTATACAGGATCGGACACAAATATCGCCAAGTTTGACTACTTGGCGATATTTGGGCGAAACTTGGCAAAACGGCGATATACCCAAATATCGCTATTTGGCGATTTCTCGCCAAATTTGGCCACAAAAATTAATCGCCAAAACCATTGCCAGCTTGGCCATATCTCGTCAAATTAGAGAGATAGCCTCAGTGTTAAATAGACAAATTAGTGTGTTACTCAGTGTTAAATAGACTCTTATTTTCCCGATAGAACATCACTTCTCTCAAGCTTTTCATGTTATGTTATGCAGAAAAATACAACAACTTCACATATAATTTCACTAAAATTATTTAGCTATGTAAAAAATTTGTAACAATATCATTAAAATATCTCTAAAGGGAATTGAGATGTGTTGGGCGATAATTCCTTACCACTTGGATTTGGTCGGCCAGCTCTTGGGTCTTTTTCCGTAGTTGTCCTTTCACTGGAAGAAGATTGTAAGAAGAGTTGTATCTCCTCGGCGCACAGTTTCATGGTAAAAGTGTTTGATAGGTTCAGTTAACTACTGAAAAATTTGTTCGATACTGGCGAAAGTGCGATTGATTTTTCACATTTACTTACTCCAAACAGCTAATGGTCTCTCTGAGCTTGTTCTTTGCTAAAACCAATCTTATACGAGTATTAGAAAAGAGGAAGAGAAAAAAAAATGTGTTCGCCGTAGATGCAGTTAGCGTGTAGATGGTTTAGGTTTATTTTGAAGCAGGAGACACGAAAAATGAGCAATGCCCTCGCGGAACTCGAATCTTGATTTCTCGAATATGCGCCGAGTGTGCTACCGTTATACCACGAAGACATGCTGGAAGGAGGGAGAAAATTTCGTTAGGTGGGTCGGGCTGCGCCCATTTCTGGTACGTTGTCAGCTCATTAGTATACGCATTTACAGAGGCGCAAACGTACCAAATGTTTTCTTATATCCACTATTATTTATATTTGCATTGTAAATTTTTGAAAGTTATCTGGATATCCAGATTTGCTCTGGATATCTTCACCTGTAAAAGTTGTTGCTCTTTTGGAAAATTGTTATTGCTTGTAATATGATTAATTTTTTTTCTCTCTCTCCTTCTTCTAGTATACTTATTATATTCACAAAGTTCGTACGAACTGCTAACACACAAAAATGCTAACTCAGAACTTCAAAACTGTGGAAAATATCAAAATGCTTAATTTAGTTATTTTTTGTTTTGAAGCTGTAGATGGCAACGATTTCTAAAGCAATTAAAATGGAATCCTAAGTTATGAGCCTTTAATTTTGGAAAACAGATAAGACTTCACTTTTATATATTTAAAATTATGAATTCCAGAAATACACCAATAGGATGTTATGAGCTTTATTATTATAGACTAATTTTACGATTTGCATTCTGCTCACTGTTTCGATGTTAGTTTTAAGATATTATGAGAAGAATGAGCTTTAAGGCATGAACTGCTTACTTTAGTTATTATTTATTATTACTTTAGTTATTATTTCTAACATTAGCAGTGACATCTGCATCTTGGTTAATATGATTAAAAAAAGCGAAGGAAAAAAGGAAGATCAAAGAATGGTGTGTGGCGTGGATGCACTCAACTGATCAACATTTACATTTACAGGTAATTTTTTCGAAAATGAGAATAATCCAAAACATTCTGATAGAGGTCCTTGAGCCGATAAAAAATGTTATGCATGCGTGTCCATGCGTTCGAAGAGCGTTAGCATCAATATTAACACAGCAAAAAAATTGTTTGAAAAAGATCAATGGGGAGTGAAAACAAGGGCTGAACGTTATACAGGGTATAGGTACGTTGGTTGATGATTTTAATTAAAAGCATTATTCGAATCGTTTGATAATCGGAGACTTGCTGGTGTTCTTTTACAGGATGAATGTTGTCTATCTTTCATGAAATTCTGTTTTCAACTGCAATTTATGCCCATTGTTGTTTGATGTTATGTGCTTTAACTTAGCTATTGGAAGTTTGGATAAAAGCACTGATTACGGCCAGTTCGACCGATATCTGGAAAGAACGCCTGTGGGGTAGTGTGAAGTCAGATTGAGCCAGTATCGTAGAATCTTTGATGTACGCACAAAATAAATAAATAAATTTTTAAAAACGTGACAGTTCTATATCTCCCGTTCTACTGGGACGATTGACAAAATTCAAACTGCGTTTTTAATAACTTGAAAGCGCAATTTACGGTATATATTAGATTTATATGTAGCATTGTTTTAATATAGGTATTTTGTCACAAAAATCAGACGTTTTCTGAAATGACATACCGATTTTTTTCCATATTTCGATTCTACGACTCAAATTATACCTAAATATTAAATTCTGTAAAATCTGGAGGGAAATTTAAGGACAAATTCAAAAATTTATCTCGGCGTATTTTTTTCAGTTTGCGCCAAGAATAATTCACTTGGCGAACTTCTTAATTTATAGCAACCTATTTTCCTTTTCTTTTTTTTTTTTTCATTCCAGAGGAGCAAAAAAAAAGGTCACGTTCATTGCTTTCATATAATTTTAACAAAGTACGTAAACCCCATTCGGCGTTATTATGACTTGTAACAAATATGCCAAAGTCTAAAACACGCCAATGTGAAAATTCAGGTATATCTTAGGAAATTGTGCATAAAAAACTCTTAATGTTTTGCAAGTGTGCCTAGAAATATATCTACTTTTAGATGATGTTAAGAATTTTTCAAAATATTTTTCGAAAAATTTATAACAATTACTTAAAGATACAAATTTAAAGAATAAGTCATAAGAAATGGGACAATTTTATTTGGCATGAACCTAAATTTCGAAATGTGGAAGAAGGAATCAAGTAAGTTTAATAAAGAGCTATTAATAAATATATATCAAATTTAATTAACATAGAAGAGCTAAAATTTTGAGAGCTAATTTTTTAAAAACTGCTCGTGCGAATTTTACAGAAGTTGGCAATTTGACGTAATTTGAGTCGTAGAAACGAAATATGGAAAAAATTGGTATTTCATTTCAGAAAAAGTCCGATTTGTGTCAAAATAGCTATATTAGAAATATTAGAACATCGGTATTATAAAGCTAATACATATCCTAAGTCGCGCTTTCGAGACATGAAAAACGCAAGTTGAATTTCGTCAATCGGCCCAGTAGAACGGAGATATAGAACAGTTTTTTTTTCGCAGTGTACTTTTGTATATTAACCCCCCCTCCCGCCCGGAATCGCGTATAATCTCTACAAATCCCCCTTGAGACATCGCCATGCTTGGTATTGTACTTACTGATGCCAGTTGGTAAATCGTTGGACACAGATTTCAATCCGGGAGAAGACGCGGGTGTTCGTAACTATTTGTCCTTCTTCCGGGATTATAATATTGTTATATATTAATATAACACTGCAGTGCATCTTGGACAAATTTTCGGGCAATAACACGGCTGAATGGCAGATGAATTTGACCATTTCTGCCCACCGTACGGGATTCTCAAGATAGTCGCCGGCACAAACGATGCATCAGCAATCTTTCTCATATACGATATGATCCAAAGGTCGCTCACATCAACCTTTCAAAAACTGTGGAAAATCCAAAATGAGTGCTAATGGCAAATTGCTTCAATAGTTATACCTTTACAAGCAATGTGCTGCTTGAAATTCACAGTTGCAGTTAATGCTGTTAGCTTCAAAACCCATTTGGTGCAAGATGGAGACGAATTTTTTCCAAGCAGAATGAATTTTTATAACTGAGAATTATTTCGCAAAGTTTCTTAGGAAAAGTTGTTGAAGCGTTTAAAGAGAACTTCCCAAGTGTTCGCGAATCTTACAAAACAACGGTTTTCCTTTTGTTAACCTGATTTTAAGAAAATGGAAGCTTTCGCCGTAAGAAATCAAGTGACTGCCCGTTTCGTCTAACTTTAGACAAAATGGATGAAGTCAGGAAAGAAATGTCGCAGCAATCAACCCATAAAGACTATGGGAAATATGGCTTTGCAATTAAATTTGTGCGTTGCGAAGTAGTGCTCAATCAAATAAATTAGTTCTGCTTGGAAAAACTCTTTTCTCTATGTCGCGCCGAACAAAGGATTTTTAAAATTAACAGGATGAACTATAGTTGAAATTGTTCTAATGGATCATAATACTTACACCAGTATTATGCTCCATTAGAACAATTTGCCGTTAATATCCGTTTTAGAATTAAAAAAACGTTTTTAATGTTCCAAAGAATGTTTGTTAATTTAATGTATCAATAAAATTATTCCTGCCATTGGACAACTAAGGAAATAAAAGAAGAAATTCAATAAAGAATATTTACAATATTTTATATTTCATTTGCGGTATGTTTAGTTATCTGCGTGAACGTCACAAGCTACATAAATTGAGCGGGAAAAAACTAATTTTCTAGGCGGAAATATATGTGATAGCTAACTTTTCTGAAGAATTCAACTGCTTATTGTCATCATTGGAATCAATGAATTAAAATTAGCGAATATAAAGACTTCACTTCTGAACTGTTTTATTTTCTATAAAATTCTTACCAAACTGAAAACTTTGCTGAGCACTGAAATATTACGCACTTGCACAGCAGATCATCTTATTATTGAGATCAGGCTTCTTTAATTAATAATAGACTCACTTCTGAAACTGATCAATATAGGAATAAAGGCTGAGCCAGAGTTAATATGACAGGCGAAAGTATTTATTTCCCAATCAAATGTAACGACGCGAATTATTTCCGCCGCCCTTCGGTTAATTGCCTTTCTAGTAGTTCCCGCTACTAATTATTACCATCAATATTAACTCTCTTTATTATTATAATTAAGGGGCAGATTTTTTCTTATTTCTCACAGTTTGTCTATCCTGGATCTCAAAAACCGAATAACATAACGAGCAAATGGTTCTCAATAATGACTGAAAGTACACTGAACCTCTTAAATACGCGCCGAGTGTGCTACCATTACACCACGAAAGCGCGCAGAAATGAGGGAGTAAACGCCTTATATATATCAATAATGACTGAAAGTACACGCAACGTAAAGAAAATTCTTCCGTAAAGTTGTAAAGTCATTAGATTATTTTGAAGCAGGAGACATTAAATGAGCAATGAGTTAGCCGGGAGTCGAACACTGGATCTCTTGAATACGCGCCGAGTGTGCTACCATTACACCACGAAAGCGCGCCGAAAGGAGGGAGAAAATGCCTTATATATTCCCCCTTTCCCCCTTTTAAAGGGCGACTGGGAATTAGGGAACCCAATCGCAAGAATTATTATGACGAATTATTGTCTACCATCCTTTAGTTCGAGTGCAAATGCAAAGTCATTAGGTCTGTTTTTTTTTTTTTTTTTTTTTTTTTATTTTTAAAAAAAAAAAACAGTAGACGTGAAAATGAAGTGATAAAAATGAAGCGATAGAAGTGGAACGCTGTGAAAATGAAGTGATAAAAATGAAGCGATAGAAGTGGAACGGTTCACACCCCTAATCACAAGTCAGTTTTATGGGCACGAATCAATTTTATCATGTAATTAATTAATATATTTTTAGAAATGGTAATGGACTGTTTAATAAATATTTAAATTGTAAATACGTATGCTTTAAGTGTTTGTTTTGATGAGTTTGGAGAATCATTAGGTTTATTTTGAAGCAGGAGACGTGAAAAATGTGCAATGTCCTCGCTGGGACTCGAAGCCTAGACCTCTCTAATACGCGCCGAATGTACTACCATTACACCACGAAAGCATGCAGAAAGGAGAGAGGAAGTACCTTACAAAGTAACCAAGTAACCAGTTCGTTATAATAATGCAATGTCATTTGGAGAAATAATGATAAAAGCTCAGTTATATCAGTACTTAAGAGTATAAAGAATAATCATAAAAAATATGAAGAATATTCTTCAAATACCACACGATGCAACTTTCATCAATGTAACAAATATTGCCCTTTAAAAATAATATGCGTCATTTATGATCAGTTTTATAATTTTTTATTTTGAGTCTTTTACATAGAAAAAAGAATACAGAAACAGCCATTTAAAATCGAAATATTACATTTTATTACTGATTTCTGTCCTTGAAATTTCTTCTCAGAAGACTTCTGTAAGTACTTAAATACTTTACTGAAATTAGAAAGTACCACACGTTATTGTTGTCTTTAAATTCAAATAAATTTTTACCATGCATTTTGTTTTTAATATACAATTACTCTACAAATATTAAATTTTAAGTTAAATGTTTTCATACCTTCCGAATGTTAAGCGACTTTTATCTAGATTTTATCTTAGTGACATTTTTGGCGAAATCAGGAAACTATGCCAAACTATCTTTGTTATTTTAAATTATGAGCGGTGATGATTTGTGGATCATTTTGATATCTTTGGAGTGAGAGAGAATGTAAGGAACTATAGCATTTCACAGTACAACTTCTCTTGCTGTATGCGGCTACTCGTCCGGCTACACGTGAAAGGAGGTTACACGTGAAAGGAGGTTAACACGTGTTATCTATCAAATTACACCCATACGTTTTCATCAGAGTAACGAAGATAATAATCTGTAAACAGTTTATTTAGTTCTTAGTAATATTATAATACGTAAAACGAAAACACACAGATTCTAAAATTAGACTTCAGATTGATGCTGGTTTGATAGAAAATTCAAAAACCGGTTTTTTTTTAGTTCAAAGGGGATTTATCCCTGAAGGACCTTCAGTGTTTTCGATTTGCAATTTTGCGTCGGTTCACTCTCAATGCCCGTTTAACTTTTCAAACTGTTGCCACCAAATCTTGCAACGCTGTATTATATTTAAAGAAATTAAATAATGAAGAATCTGCATAAATGTATCTATGTTTCTCGCAATGTGATAAAACGACGCTACCTAGAGCCACCGAATTTTGAATGACATAATCCTGTTGCGAATATGGGCATCTGGAAGCCCAAATTTGAAATTTGGAATTTATTTTATTATCGATTTTATATTTTGTAAAACTTTAACGAATTTTTGATTAACTACTGAAAGATTTCAAAGCGAGCCATGGCAACGTCGAACAAAAAAAAATCATTTTTATCTCCAGCGCGTGAGACTATACTCATTTTAAAATTATTTTGCGAAATTGCTCTTGAACTGAATTTTATGGTTTAAATGTGAAGAACATAATATTTAATAAATAAAGGTAACACTCAAAATGTTAAAGAAACGCTCCTTTAGACGTAATTTAAAATCTGAAATCTCTCGTATTTTTTTTAAACGCATGCAAGCTCCATCTGCGGATTTAAAAGAGATTTACCGTATTTTGCTTCCATAATCCTCATGTTGCTCTTAATAATGATATGGAGCTGATCACTTTTGCATCGACTGTTACGCTTTTCGTGAAATAATGATAACTAAAAATTGGAAAATGTGTAGTTTACTAAATGATTTTGTGCACTTTTCAAAGGTGTTTCATTCTACTCTTCTCTTCATATTTAGGCACGGATTTGTTCGCCATTTGATGTAGCTTTCTTACACAAAATATTGTAAATCCGTAATGCAATAATAGACATATTGCTATAAATATTTTTAATATTTATGCTTATTTGCTTATAACCTAAGTCATATGCATTTTTACAGTGTGATTTTTACTTATTTAATTAATTATTCAGTGCACTTTGGATGGCGATATGATGTTTACGCATTGGGCATTTTTATATAATTTTGAATATGCGGCTACTTAGTGTGTTTAAATGGTTTACTTCATGTAGATTTTTTTAATTCTAAACCTGACTGACGTTTGAATATAAAGATACAAATACAAGAAGAAATTTCCCTACTAGAGTCCGGCGAAAATTATTGTCACCAAGTTGACAACACTTGCCGACTTCTACAAAGTTTGACAACATTCTAGAAGCTACTAGAAAATGCTCTTTCGAAATGTTACATTTTTCTCAAAGCGTCCAGAAGTCTTTACCGTGCTCTTAAGTAAACCTATAAATATGGGGTGGCATCAAAACTAATTTCAGTACTCAATTATTATTCAGTCATTTCAGTTCAAATTCGTGCGAATGTTTCGCTTTTCACACATAATTACTGCTTTATTGTGCCTATAATAGTGTTACGGATTTCATATTTATTTGCCTATTTATTTAGAATTGTAATTAAAATTCCTTTTTATTTCCCTGTGCAACGCAGACGATTTTTGAAGAGAAAGCTACGTCGAAAAAAAAGAAAAGAAAAATAAGAGAGCGCGTGCATTTAATGTTTAATAAATAAATATCTCGTAATTACTGTTGCCCTCCAGAAAAATCGAGATTGTTCTACTGATAATTAAAAAGCTTATAAAAGCCGAATTGAAACACCTCATCTCAGTTGTTGTTGTTGTAGTTGTAGTTGTTTAAAGCGAACTGCTGTTTGTTTACTTTATGCTGTAGCGATTTCGCTGTGAGATAGAATTAGTTTATCTGTTTTGAATTGAGTTTTGCTAAACGTTTGAGATATTGTGCGAATATCTCTGAAGAAATATTTCAGCATTTTGAATTTCTTTCTTGTGGAAAGAATACATTTTTGTTGACTTTTAAACGACATGTGCATTCAATCCATAACGAATCCGTACCGCGAGGCAACAATAGCTTTAATTTTCTCAATAAAGTTTCAGATTTTCTTGCTTATGTATCGCAATTATTTAAAGAGATCATCTGCTGAAGACCGTTGCAATATTAAGTTTAAAAAACCAAAATTGTATTATTAGTTTACATTTTCATCCTTTAGAAAACATATTAGATCTTTTTGTATGAAATTGGATATGTATATGACTTATATATTATACACATTTTGTAAAATATTTTATATTTCGGATAGAAAATAAGAACATTTTATTTTACCATCCTGTATTTCCTCAAGTTTCATTATTGTTTGACTGTTGCTTAATACAAATACAGCCGTTAAGCAAGTCGTTTCAAAACAC
The DNA here is from genome assembly GCA_000611955.2 of Stegodyphus mimosarum. NCBI lineage: Eukaryota > Metazoa > Arthropoda > Arachnida > Araneae > Eresidae > Stegodyphus > Stegodyphus mimosarum. The sequence goes on from KK117671.1 coordinate 65,756, forward strand.
GATCCTCTGCCTTAAAAAAAATGGAAATGTAACTCTACCCATTAGTCTGATAAGAAATAACCTGCCTCATTATTTACAAAGTATATGCAGCAAAGTTTCGTAACTGTCGAAATAAATGTCCGTCCATTAGGAGAGGAAGCAAGTGGGTGTGATTTCATTTTAACGAGAAATCGGAAACCACGCTTCATGATAGAGAGATAGGAAGAAAAATGTGTTAGTCTAGTCTTAGCTAGAAGGTAATCAACTAGTTTTGCTTCACTCCATACGAGTGAAAGAGATAGAAGAACTACAGCTGTTTATTTTGCTACCTCGAATCTTTTCTAATCTAAGTTTCTTCGCATTATGAATAGGGAAACTTTATTCTTTTCCGATCTGTGAAGTTGAAATTTCTCAATTTCCTGTTCAAAAGATCTAATGGCATTGATGATGATATTTCTGGAGACCCAAAAGCACGAGCTCTCATTTATCAACCATTAAAAAATATTTTTATATGTTCTGTTAGAAGACGGAGGTTTTGTTTTCGGAAAGGAAACTGTTTATTAAATTTTTAGTAACAATACACGGAAAAACGGAGATAACAACAGAATTAATTTTTCTGGAGAATCACGGAAGAAGAGAGTTGGGGCTCGGAACAAGTTTTCCAATCTGCCGATGGAAACTAGCGGAAGTAAATGCAGCTGCAGTCAAAGAATTTCGTAACATCTATTTAACAATCTAATTAACTAAAATATCACATAGATATAAATATACTTGAGAATAATCAGAATATGATAGCTCAGAGCCTCTTTCATTGAAAGCATTAATTTATTTCTTTGCCATTAAGAGGGAAAAAAGGACTTACACATATATATATTGTTGCGAAAAATTCGGCGGTTGCGCCTGTATGTAAGCTTTCCGGCATAGCACTAGGGTTGCCATAAAATAATATATGGTAGGGTTGCCAGATTGGCGACTTTATCGCCCATTTGGCGACCAAATAGGCGATATCCCATGGTCCAATCGCGAAGCTTCTAGAATAACTTCCTGTCGAGATATTTCTCGAAACGTGTGGAACCTAAAGAAAAACTATATAAACCCTTGCGTTTCTGAGGGCGAGTAGTGTCTGATTAATTGTGAAGTGTTGTGAGCAGTGTGATTAGTTGTGAGAATAGCTGCTACGCGAGAGTTTTGGTGAACGGAAAGCGATCGAGATAGTGCTTTGCCGTGAAGCTAACTTTACAGTATAGCTTGACAGTGTATTGGTGATTGTTCCACGGTGTTTATTATAAGTTTAGTGTTGCCGCGAAGTTACCTGTACAGTTACAGTCTGAAGCTGTGTTGCTGATTGTTTCAGCGTATTTATTGTAGATTTTCGACGCTTTTAAAGGTGATTTTGGAACTGTGCTGTAAATAGTGATTCCTGTAAATAAATTGTGCTTTTTATTGTTCTGCATCGTGTTTTCATCGGATACTCTCAAATCCACGAACCCG
>KK117671.1:67279-116874 GCA_000611955.2 Stegodyphus mimosarum
TTAGAAACTCACCAGTATGAGTTAATTTCAGTCGCCCATTCTGAGTCGCCCAGATGGTATAGTGGTTAGGGGAATCTACTACAGTACGTAGGGTCCGGGTTCGAATCCCGAAGAAGATATGGATGTTTGTAAATGTGTAGCGTCGGTGCGACAGGGCGGCACTTTAAATATGCGGCGAGCCGAAAGTCCTCTTTTGTGGATTGGTGGAAGACTCCCGGATCCCCCAGGAGTGCTGTCCCTCAAAAATTGGGGGTGGAAAATAGAAGTTCAACCTCTTTTCAGAGTAGGCTCTGATAACCATTGTTCCATGTGATAATTGACACAACAACAACAGTTAATTTCAGTAAAAAATTGCTTATTAAGTAAGATAATTTTGAGTTAAAAATCACTCGCCGAATAATTGTCATAGGCGAAGCAACAAAAACCACCCTAATATTCATAAATTTGCAATACTGGTTTCGAAGGTTTAAATATAGAACCTACTTCTTCAACTGCAGAAGTGAAAATGACGTAAGGAAACCGAATAATAATAACAAGACAATTTTGTAAGGAAAGTTCCTACTTTCTTATTGCGCGTCTTCGTGGTATAGCTGGAAGCACATTCAGCTAGCAGACGAGAGGTCAGGAGTTCCAATCCCGTTGATAATTTGCTCATTTTCATGTTCCGCATATCTGCACCGAAATAAAAGCCTACAAGTGGCGCTCGAATTAAAATGAAGCAAACGATAATTCGTCATCATCTGGATTTGGTGACGAAGTCCCCTTCTACTCAGGCGTCCTTTAAGTGGGGCAGACTATAAGCAAGTTTCTTTTTTTTTTCTTTTTTTTATCGCATGCTTTTGTGGTTTAATTAGAAGCACGTCCGGCTAGCAGTCGGCAGTTCCGGAGTTCGAATCTCGGAAAAAGCAATGCTGATCCTTCATGCTTTCTGTGCAGAAATAAACCTTATGTCTCGATAGTTTATAGCGACGAAGCTTTCTACCAAACTGATTCAGATGACGTGCTTTCGTGAAGGATTTTTAAAGTAATCTTGATTTATATTATCATTACAAAAGGAGAAATTAAAAAAAATCATATAGCTAATCCATTTAGCGACCGGAACGGAATTTTCCTAGGAAATATGTTAAATGATAGAATCCACTGCCAGCTTCAAAATAAGTCTTAAATTGTATGATGATAAATCTAACTTTGTATAATTAAGGATTATGACTGAAGAAAATGCATTTCCTGGCCCGGAAAAAGGATGTAATTGAAATGTTTTGGAAGTATACATAAATGAAAGTTGCTACAGTGAACAGAACGCAATTAACGTAGAATTTAAAACACTATGAAACGTGCAGTGCACTCCCTCTTTAATTATTTATTCAATTTTATAATTAAAATAAAAACTGCAACTTTTTAAAACAAACTTATAAAAAAATTGCAAATGAAATCACTAACATTAACCGCCTTTTTGGCATGCCTTCGTGGTGTAGTGGTCAGCCCGCTCGGCGCGGTTTCGAGAGGTCCGTGGTTCCAATCCAGGCAAAGGCATTGCTGATTTTTCCTCTCTCCTACTTCGAAATAACCTAATGTCTCTACAATGGCGCCTGAACTAAAAAAGGTGGTGGATGATGATTCTCCACCACCAGGATTTGGCGATTGGGTCCCCTAATCCCCAGTCGTCCTTTAAAAGGGGCAGTATAAGGTATTTCTAACGCCTTTTTTGCATGGCTTCGTGGTGTAGCGGTCAGCACTTTTCGAGAGGTCCGTGGTTCGAATCAAAGCGACAGCATTGCTGATTTTTCATCTCTCCTGCTTCTAAATAACCTAATGTCTCTACAACGTACGATATTTTTTGACGATTACTTGACTACAGATCACGTTTATACTTCGTGCACCACTAAAATTTTGAGCAACATTAATCTTTAAGAGCTGTTACTGCAAATGTTTTTAATCATATAGACATATCTTTGCTCTTTCTAAGTAAGCAGTGTGATTTAATGTACATTATATGTTTTACTTGGTTATGAATAATATATTTCTCTTATCACGAATTAAGATATATCCCCTGGTAAGATAAATAACAAATTCAGCTTATTCCGCAAAATGCATGCCTTAGTACCTTAAAATATTCTTGTAAGGTAATAAAGAAATATAGTTATTCAATTCTAGTGAAACGCGAATATTTACGAACGCAGGGTTCAGAATTGTATTTTATGCGTCAAAATTTATTTCTTATGGTTTAGAAGTCATCCAATAAAATTTTTCTAAGGTAAAATTTCAATATTTTTCAAAGTAAAACTTTTTTTTCATAAAAAAATGCAGTTATCAAATTCGAAGCACTTCTTGATTCCTAAATAATTTCGCATCCAGCATACTTAAATGATAAATTTCTGCTAAATAATACCACGAGAATCCTTCCTTTTTCGTGCAACGCGAAACAGCGGAGCCCGTAATAAATAAAGAAAGAAAGTAAGATTTAACGTTAAAATTCATAATAGGTGAACAAATTAAAATATAGCAAATAACAATGACATTTGTAAAAATATAAGTGATTTTGTCAGGTATACATCTTCCTCTTCACTAATGCTTTCGTATCCGAATATAAAACATGTTCGTATGTAGCTCTAATTTCTCTCCCCTTTCGGCTGGAATCGGAAGGTTCGGAGGTCTAATCCTGACGAAGACACTGCAGATTTGTCATGTTACTCATTCTGATAAATACCTAATCACTACAAGCAGCGCCTAAACTTAAATGTGGTGGATGATAATTCCTCATCACCTGTATTTGTCCCCAGGGTCCCCTTCTCCTCAGTTACCCTTTAAGTGAAAGAGAATGTGAGGAATTTTCTTCCATCTCACTGCGTGCCTTCGGGGTGTAACTGGAAGCACGTCCAACTAGCACCTTGGGATTCGGAGTTGGGAGAATTCCTCTTTTTCCTGTTTCCTGCTTCAAAATAAGCGCAAAGACTGTATAATTTAATCTAACAATAATTATGTCTCATTAAGGAGTTATCAGGTATTTTTTAGCAGAAAATTTGGAAAGCAACTGTATTCTCACTAAGATTCGAATTACTTAGTTTCCTATGCTATCCAGACGTACTACTAGTTACACACCGAAAACACGTATGAGGGAAAGCAGCAATTCTAGATAACATCACTACGTGATCGATTGAATTTCGTTTAATGTTACTTTCAGAAGTGACGGAAACTGGAGTCATATACAGGTTTACTACAGACCATCGTCTTTTTCTGTTAAATTAAGAAGAAAACAAGAAATGTGAATCCTAAGAATACAGGGCTGGACTTTCAGCGCTGATGGAATTACCTTCCGTTTATATGAAATGTTGTATTCAACGTTAAGCCATCTCAACACTTCAACGTAGAGATTTAACGCTGGATTATCCATCTGCCAATTCAAAAAGAGAATCCCAAGAGAACTCAACAGCATCTTTCGAGTGTCAGGTACTTTAATGGGCAACTTGATTTGATTCGGAATTCGATGATCCGTGCAAAAAGAGAAACTATCCAGAGAATTCTTTTCCATCGAAGATTTTGTGCTTGAGTCTATTCACTTACCTTCTGTCGGAGAAGGAGATAAGTATAATGTAGTTTTCCTTGCGTGCCTCCAGTAGGATCTGTCCATATCAACAGCACATGAATTTTGGCATCCAATGTACTAAAACGTACTGTACAGAAGACAGATTAAGTGAATCAACAAAATAAATAGCTATTAAATCTAGTTGAGAAAAAAGTGGCGTGTAAAATTTAGTGTTTCATTTATGAAACATCACTTGAAAGAAACAAAATTACTTCAATGCAATTAAGTACATATTTGCTGTACCGCGTAAAAACCGAATTACCCTTGGATAATGAGAATATAAATTGGATCAAAAAAGCTTGTTTTAATGATGGAAGTAAATTATATTTGTTTACTTTAAAAATAAGTAATATTTTCGAAGGACAGTCGCGACAGCTGAGTTGTACAGCGAGAGGAAGGAGTTGATACCAAACTAGATTTAGCCAATTATCATCTTTATTTGTAGATTTTCAGGCACACTAGAATAATTCCTTGTAGACAATATGCTCTTTAATCATAGCAATTACGACAATTTCTTATATACAGTTTACACAGGTTAACGGGTCGACATCATTTTAGCAGAGCACAGAAGATACTTTAGCAAAGACGGAAGCTAGGGAAAGGAATGTAGCAGAATAATAATGACGTACTTAATCGCCAGCGGTATTTATACCAAGTTTGATGTACAAGTACAGCTAACCTATGATTGGATAACTTTAGTTTTAGTTGCCTTTTTCAAGCAGCGTTACATAATGATAGACAGATGTCGAATTTGGGAGAACAGATGAATTTATGTGGGAGCACCAATTTTAGAATGTTAATTTTGAGGTCGCCAATTATTTTTTAAAGCAGCTATCGCATATTGTTATATCTTACAGATATATACGTCACATTATATAAACGTCACACGCCGTATTATTTTAAAGCTTAAAAAATTAGTTCATCAAACACTCAAAGCATGAACCTAAATTATATTGTAACAGAAACGTAAATGGAAAATAAACACATTTGGCTTAATGAAATCAGTACAAATCCAGCATCTTTTAGTCAAATCCATACCACACTCATCTATATGTATAACTCAATGGACTACTGCCTTCAATCAAGAACCTAACTGCTTTCAGTCTATTTAAACTTCCAAACAAAATAGCTCTAAATTTAAGTTAACTGGTTCCGCCTTCCTCTTTTTTTTTTTTAATTGTATACTTGAAGCAGTAGAGAAAACCTCGTACATAGATTCATAACGTCACACCTCAGATGATTGCAAATGATCAGTAATCGCAAATATTAAAGACCCTAGATTAAATCAAATAATCAAGTCATACTGTCGCCTCTTATTACTAGCTGTTATCTACTTGTTCATGTTTTAAATTCTTCTCTACATCTTGGAATAAACTTACATTTCTGGTGCTGATAGCACTTCTTTGTGAAGATGTAAGATCATTTCTTTGTTTTACAACCAGAAAAAGTGATAGAATCAATTGTGCCATAGCCAAGATGCAAACCATTGATCTTCTAAAATTAGCTCTGTATAAGGGGATAAGCTCTTACACCATACGAGCACTCACATCGAAATGCGATAATGACATACATCTTCCATTTAAAAGGTGAGTGGGAACGGGCACGAGACTCAGTCAGCGAATCCAAGAAGTGATGAATTATCGTAAAGTACATCATTTTAGCTCAAGCGCCACTGTAAAAATCATTACGTTTTAAGGAGAAAGACATGATTACACTTTGTTACTTTAATAGAGGTACATTTCGAACGAAGTGACCCTCCTCTCATTTACGACCGTAACGTGTGTTGTCATCACAGCACAGAATGAATGAAGAGATTTTAACAAATTAAAGTAGTCAACCTTTCTTGCCCAGTTGTCGTTACCATAGTTGTGAGGCATGGTTTATGGGAAGTACTAGCCTTGAAGTGCTTATTCTACAGTAACAGACTACAAAACAACTGGGTCTTCGCCGGAATTCGACCCACAGATCTTCCCAAGCTACCTGAACATGTTGACCACTTACAGCCCAAGAACACGCAACAAGTAATGAGATGGCAGTTAATAAATTGACAGATATCCTAGATTTTGATATTTTTGTGGCAGCAAACTACGTACTTAGCAACCAAATTAACTGTAAGCCCAAACAAACTCTTTAAACACCACACTTTAAAAAGACCGTAATCTAAGTATTCTTTGCTACGGAATAAGTTTTACTTTTTACTTCCTTGTAGGAAGTAAAACAGAAGTATTGTAATTGCGGTTTGTAATTAATACCCATTTTGACCGCTATAGAATGTAATTTAACGATGTTTCTACGTGACATCTGTACGTAAGGACAAAATAAAGGACTCTAATGGATTCTGAAGAGATTTTTTTTTGTGGCGTATGTACGTATGTATGTATGTATCTCGCACAACTCAAAACGAGCAACCTCAGAACGTTGAAATTTTGTATATAGGACTGTTAGAATCTGTAGATGTGCACCTCCTATTTTGTGTGCAATCATCCCCACTAAAAGCATATAAATATATATATATATATATATATGTATCCACTCGGTTACTTGGCTCAGTGAGTTCAGTTTCTTTGTTATTGCAGCTTTGTAAGTCGTGCATTTTGTGCACAACTTACAAACTTATTCTTATCTTCCGGTTAAGGTGTTTGTGCCTTTAGTTAACATGCATGTTATAGTTGTAGAATGATCAACAATTTAAAAGGTGTTTAAGTGCGGCTAAGCGTAATTGTTTTACCATGGCAGCCATATTTGTTTACATTTGAAACTTAGCAGGATAGGGAATTTGTGTTTTCCATCTAGAGAAACTAAGCTTCCCATAACAAAGATAACGTCTTCTTTTATTATTGCGGTTTAATCATGCTTAAGCCATTCTGGAATTATCATTTAAGTTATTAAATTATCCCACATATTGACTCAGCATAGCGTTCACAACAAATTAAAGCTGTTTCTACGCCTTCATCATCTTTTTGTCGAATGAGACCAAAAGCAAACTTTAAATTTTGTGCACCGATAAATCTGTCTTCTTGCCCGCTGGCTGAATTGCTTGTTTTTGCTTAGAAACTTTAATTTTAATTGTAAAAAAAAATTTTTTTATTTGTTTTAACTATATTTGATGTTTTATGTTTTTCTATATCTTTCATTTTCAATATAGATATTTTCAGTTTTTATGTATTTTTTTCTTGACGTGAAGTGAGAATTGAATTAATTGAATTAGACATACATCTCTAATGAAATTCGAGGAAATAAGTTTAAATGAAAAACAGGAAAAAATGCGTATAATTTAATATTCCGCACAAGGAAGTCATGTGGTGTACACAACAGATTTTGTTTAAGTGTTTAGCTGAAAAGTATTTCACGTATATGATAATTATATATTACGTCTTCTGCGCACGAAAATGTTTCCTGAACTCGATTCTTCGGTGTAACGAATCAGTCTTTAATGGTGATTAAGAAATTAGTATTTATTTTGCAGTTCAATTAACTAAAAAAAAGTTTAAAGTTCAGGTTAAAGATTATTTTAAAAAGCAAAAACGAAACTCTTCATATTACTGATGATTTTGCTTTCAACGGATTAAAGGTGCATTAGCTACAAAACAAAAGTTCAAAGGAATATTTAAGGAAAGAAATCCTTAAGAATTTAATATATTTTTTGTGTCATGGAAGAAACAAATTTAAACAACCTGCTGATAAGAAGGTTTTTATGAATATTTTGTTTAGTTGGCAGAATTTAATATCTGTAAGGAATGAAAATGCTTGAGGGAAATTTAAGTTTAATAATTCATTGACGGTAAATTTCTTGACTTCCTTTTTCGCCATTTTTTATCTCAGTGAAAATTTTTTCCTACTTAGAATGTATCAAATGCTTACTTTCTTCGCCGTCCGACTGTAAAAAATATGATTACAAATATACATAAAATAACAGTAGATTTATAAAACGTAGAAAAATTAAACGAATTATAAAAAAAGACAGAAGAGCAAATAATAAGCCAAAATAATAAAAAAAATGTGTTTCGACGATTATTTTTTATGCATGACCAGTTTTTGTTGTTCATATTTGTATTCTCATTTGGTTCATATTTTTATAATCAAAAATAAGCAAAAAAACTTCAAAACTGAGACGAAACTTTTGGTCTTTTTTGTTTTTGGTGACTTATGATTTGGTTACAACGTTTTGGTATTTCAGACATAGCGACTTATCGCTACGTCAGAAGTGCAACAGAAACTTCAGAAGTGTGTAAAAGACACTTTATTTAAAGCTTGCAGGTGGCACACTTGGTGCTTGATAAACTTGATAAACAGATGGCACACTTGGTGCTTACATGTCTGCCAGCATTTATGGATACAAAGCCCAGATAGAAATTCAAATGTAAAACTAAATTTAATAAACTAATAGCCAAAAGCTACAGAGAGAAATTTAATGCGAATTTGGCTCGGACGTCACCAGCGTGAATTTTACTATCAGAAAGTATAATGTATGTCCGAAGACAAAAACTCATATCTCAGAATAGAAAACTTAGTAACATGGCCTACAAGACACACTCTAACTTAACAATCCCAAACACTCAGTTTAAATAAATACGAACTCATTTGCATTCTGGGAGGAAAACGGAAAGAGAGAAGTGACAGAACAGATTCAAAACGTAAAATAAATGGTTATTCAAATTACAGAAACCTCACAAAGTAATAGATGGAAAATTTCTCATTTCACTGACAACAAGAGAAAAAATTCAGACCCTGGTGTAAAAGTTCTTAAGATTGATGTTACTTATAGATGGTTGATCCAGTTATTAGTTCTGTTAATGCTGAAGCGCGTTGTTTATCTACTAACAGCAATGGAGGCAGAAATAATAATTGCATTCGCAATGAAAAAAAGAGTTTTTTCGTTTCGAGATTAAATGATGACCCTTTCACCGTCATCATATAATCTCAGTTATAGCAGCAAAAAGGTACTGTCAACTCTATCGAGAGTGATATATTTAAATATGTACGTAAATCAAAATAAAATATCAGTTTAAAAAAAGATGTCTAATGATAAAAGATTACATGATGAACATTGTTATTCAGATAATCATGAAACATTATGAACAATGTGGATTTTTCTCCAAGAGATATCAGTGGTAGGTTTCAGTAATGACATATAGTCAATTCATAATATTATTTGAGTGGTTATATAAATTAAGAATGTTTCTAATCCAGTAACGTTTTATATGGCAATTAGATCATGATCTTTAATTAATAAAACTTACGTGAATATTTATGAATTTTTAGCATATAAAATCTTATAAACAGCCAGTGTAAAAAGCCTTTCGGCTCGCCGAACGTAAAGAGAAAAGTTAAGAGTTCAAATTAACCAACTTACTTTTTACTGACAGTTTCAAGCAAAGCCGAAAAGTATTAAAACTCCGGGAGTTTTAAATTAATTATTTCCGTCAATTTATTGTCTTACAGAAGTCAAGCTGTTTGCGTTTTAGATATTTATGATGACTATAAACAGTTACTGACTATAAACAGTTACTTATATAACTATAGGAATCAGGAAGTAGTGAAAAAGTTAGATTTCGCAGTTCCTGCAAGATTGAACTTTTAATTTTCTAAAGACCAAAGTGTGAAATATCTGCGTCAGTTTAAACATTATCGTTACGAAAAGTATACATTTACGAAAAGGCCGCACTGATATACACTCTTAGACAAAAAAACGACGCACCAAGAAGGAGTTATCCGAATGGGACGAAAATCGGTAGAAGTGGTGTACATGTACAGAAAAACAAATGACTGCAGTTTGAGAAAAATTGGATGATTCAGAAGTAGTAAATCTGTAATTCGCGAATTTTTGGGCATTTACAAAAAATTTTAATATTCACGAAAATCTCCAAAAATAAAAAAATTTGTAAGGTCAGTCACGTCAATTCGTGCAACGATAATTTTCCTCGTACTCATTGCAATTAAGAGTATATATACTCTCACTTTTGTAATTGTTTTATTCAAGACTAAGTCTGTAAAATTTTGTCATGTCAGTTGCTCCAAAACTACTTTCATAAAATTATAGGAAATTGTAGCAATATGCTGCAGTTTATAGCTATAAGACACCGTACATTAAGCGCCCACTGCATCCTCGCAATATCCTTAGTAATAATAATATACAAACATTTCCACTGCGTTATTTTCTTTCACATACATATTCTAGTTCGTTTGTTTTAATTTGATGTATGTCAAACATCATTGCGAAGTACGTCTTCTTATGTTTATTAGCCCAAAGGAGCTGTAGTCCCCGAAGGACTATTGTTTTCATTTTGTGATTTTGCGTCGGAAACACTAAAAGTCTGAATCATTTTTTAAACTGTTGCCACCAAATATTGAAGCCCTGTATTATATTTAAAGAAATTAAATAATGACAAATCTGCATAAATATATGTATATTTCTCCAAATGTGATAAAACAACGATATACCTAGAGCAATCCAATTTTGAATAACGCCCGTTTCCACCCGAATATGCGCATCTGGAAGCCCAAATTTGGAATTTGTTTTATTATCTATTTCATATTTTATAAAACTTTAACGAATTCTTGATGAACGAACTGAATCGATATAAAAGAAAGCAATGGCAACACTCTACGGGGGGGACCTTTTTATCTCCAGCGCGCGGAATTATGTATTGGAAAATTCTAAAGATATGCTCATTTTAAAACTATTTTGCGATATTGCTGTTGAACTGAATTTTATGGTTTAAGTGTTTTATTTATTTATTTATATATATATTGTTTCTATCATTCAAAGTTGTGATTACGCTAATATATTCTATACAAATATATACACTACTTTGAATAACAAAATTACTATCATGTTTTGCTCATGTTTGGTTTTCCTGTTGTCTTGTTTCGATTATTGATGACAATATATATGTTTACGTCTTCGCGTATGCATACCATATTCACGTTATGTAACTTTCGGTATGCCTATACGGATAAATATGGAACTAATGCGATTGCCTTTGTATATCATACGTAATTAATGACTGTACTCAGTAACTATGATTACTAGAAATGAGCTTCCTGAATTCCATAATGTAGAGCATATCGTGGTGCATTCACAGATTTCCTGAAACAGGAGTCAGACATCGTGAATCCTATTAATGTGATTTCATTATTGTAATAGTAATACCCAATAGCTTATGTAACTGGATACTTCCAACAGCAATGTAACTGGTTATGAGAAACTATCCAAAGTGACCTAAGATCAAAACTTCGCAACTCCTCGGTTGGAGGCCAACTCAGTTTCAGTAAAAAATTAAATATTGGGTTAATTTTAACTATGGCAAATCAGGTTAGAGCTGTCTACCTAAGGAGAGGGACGTCTTCCTGAAGGATTTTCTATGGGAAAAAGGCCCGTTTTTAAGTTACACACGGGAAAAGCCATGAAAACGCCAGAACACCAATGGAGCCAGCCTGTTTAGCTGGAATTGAACCCTGTTTAAAAACCCTGAACCCGGAATTCGCTGAACCCCGTTCAGCGAATTCCGCCGTCGCTCGTCGAATGGCTGGTGGGCTAAAAGTCTAAAGGAACAAAAGTGTCAAAATTAAAAGATTAGGCTAATTAGTAGAAAGATTAGGCTAACGCGTCTTCACGTGTAATGATTTGGAATAGCATGTTTAGAAATAAAATTCAGTGATAGTGAGTATACGATATGATTTTGTGTATAGTCTTCCTGAATGGCATGTGATAGTCACAGAATGATGAAAAATAAAATGGCAAAACTTGTTTGCTGCATGTTCTATGTGGAATCGATTGATAAATAATGACCTACAGAGGAAATCAGTTGAATAGTTAGGAGGTTTTTTCCGGCTGGTGCCGCGTTATTGAATATTGTATAGGATTCTGAAAATAAGGGTAATATGTATTCACTAAATGAAGCTATTCATCCTGCGGTGCCGAATGGATTATATTGTATGATATCTAGGAACTGGACCTCCAGTTGTGGTGGCTAAGTAAGAAGTAAGTATGAAAATATAGCCAGGGGTATATTGAAATTTATATTAAATTTATTAAAAAGCAATAATGAAAAATTTTATATGTTACATTTACATGCTTCATTTATACGTTTCAGTGCTAGAGCCACTTCGAAGGCAATAACTCGTAAGTGATAGACAAAGAACGTTACTTTGTTTACACAAGAAAGTAAATTTTGCTAAAGAAAAGTACTTAACTGTATGTTGTTATTATAGTTCGATTGTGGCAAACGCGACTTTGGCTGGCATTCTGACAAAACACTCAAAATTGTCCAGAAGAGCTGTTAATTCCATGTTTCAGGGTGAGGAGAGTTTGAGAGTGTGTTTCATATGAGAATTCACTTTTCGCAGGAAAGAAAGAATTTAACACCGAAGGTCAGAAAGTCCCCGTGTCATCATATGATCCTATTGTCAGTTGTCAAAACTGCTTTTGTAAAATAAATTCCCCGCCCCCCGAGTTCGGATAAGAATGCATATAGATTTTAGCGCAAACATCAGAAAGATATGTAATAATTATTTACTATAACATATAATTATTGTAATGAATTAAGTAATAATAACAACCTTTTATTATCGTATAACTATTATATTTTAATTATTATTAAGAAATTTCTATATTTTCAATGTGTTTTACATTTTAGATCAAAGATTAAACAGATATATAATAATTATAATGCAGTTATAATAATTATTTATTATTGTAAAATTATTACAATCAGTTTTAATAATTCTTAAATTTGATTTCATGCAATGATAATGTAATAACGAAAATTATGCAATAAGACAGAATAATTAAATAACTATAATAATAATTATTGTGTAATAATAATTAGTTATTACACTTTTATTATAGAACTGTGCATATATAGCAAAATTAGTTTTGATACAGTACAAGACTCATATTTTTACCAATATATAAATAAATAAACAAATGCACAAAATTAAATACGACGTAATCAAACGCGAAATTATAAATGATGATCAGCACAATTATCCTAGATTACTTAAAAGTAATTTTCTGACTTCTTGAGTCTGTATGTTTTGGAACACAGTGAAAATAGAAAGGGAAAACTGTCCATCCACCCTAATGGGTGAATAAATCAGTTTGAATGGCGCATGCGTGTTTGTGCTCATGGTCGTGGTGGTCCAGGTTATGATATTAACCATGCGTTAAGAAAAACCTACTTTCGATCAGTGGCAGGTTAGGTTATGATGCATTGCATTTTATATCTACAGACGTATGCTAAAGTGACTTGTTTTCAATTTAGGGAAAGTATTCAAGTTTTTGCTGATACTGGCAGACAACGCACTGCGTCTCTACGACATATTAAAAAACTACCGTTTCCATTATTACAGAATACTAACAAAAAATTCGTGAAATTCAAATCTCAATAATTCAGCTTACTGTCTGGAACAGGATTATTTTGCTATATATTTCCGAGCACACATTCAGAGAAGATAGTGCCAAAGTTTTTTAACACAAAAATATAAACACAATTCAAAAGTGATGACAAAATGTCTGAATATCGCAAATTTATTTGACATTCCTGAGAAAATCTGATATTCAGAAAATATCTGAAAGTCTCCTAATGTTCCTGATCGCACCGGGATAAAATTACTCGCCTAGTTGTTACCAAATTAAACTTAACCTTTCTTGATCAAATTTATGGAGGTGTAAAGCAAAGTAGCTCATTTGAGTGAAAAATGACCTCTTCATTCTATTAAACAGTTAAATTTGATCCAATGTAAATTTCATAAAAACAGTAATCATATGCATTTCACAAATTTCGCTTTTAAAAGTATTAAATATTCTGTATTAATAATAACTTTTAAATATTTAATACTTTAAATATTTAAGTTGTAGGGATATTAGGTATTTTTTGGAAGCAGAAGACATGAAAAGTGAACAACGCCTTCGCCGGGAATCGAACCACGGACCTCTCGGTCACGCGTCGAGCATGCAGACCACTACACCATGAAGGCATGCGAAGATGGCGGGAGAAATACCTTACATACTCCCCCTTTTTAAAGGGTGACTGGGGTTTGGGGGACCCAATCGCCAAATCCCGGTGGTGGAGAATCATCATCCACCACCTTTTAAGTTCGGGCGCCAGTTGTAGAGACATTAGGTTATTACGAAGCAGGAGAGGTGAAAAATAAGCAACGCCTTCGCCGGGAATCGAACCACGGACCTCTCGGTTACGCGTCTAGCATCCAGACCACTACACCACGAAGGCATGCGAAGATGGCGGGAGAAATACCTTATTAATTAGTAAAATTTAAAGTATTAAATATTCTAATCAAAATTTCAAACCTCTTAGATGCCGATTAGTACTTTAATGATTGGAGTTTTTTCTCTACATGCAATGCATAAAAATATATATTTATAAAATCAACCTGTATCCAGTACTTAAACAGTTTGCATAAAATATTGTGTTTTAGTTCGAGAGTGTAATTAAAAATACTTACTTCTGTTCGATATTTACGGAAATAAAATCGGCAGAAGCATTTTTCGAACACCTATTTACTTAGCTTTATAAGGTATTTCTCAAGCCTTCTTGGCATACCTTCGTGGTGTAGCGGTCAGCACGCCCGGCGCGTATTCGAGAGGTCCGTGGTTCGGGTCCCACCGAGGGCTTGCTCATTTTTCATCTCAATAACCTAATGTATCTACAAGTGACGCCCGAACTAAAAAAGATGGTGGATGATGATTCTCCATCACCAGAATTTGGTGATAGGCTCCTCTAATCCCCAGTCGCCCTTTCAAAGGGGGAGTATATAAGGTATTTCTCCCGCCTTCCTGGCATGCCTTCATGATGTAGTGATCAGCCCATTCGGTGCGTATTCGAGAGGTTCGAGTCCCGGCGAGGGCATTGTTCATTTTTCACATCTCCTGCTGAGAAATAACCTAACGTCTCTATAACGTGTAAGATGATTAAAATCAAGAACTAACCAAAATTAGCCTTGAAGATTAATTAGCAATCTTTCATCAGAATTTATATCCGAGGTTGCATACCAAAAGTAAGAGATCTCTGAATTCTTTAATAACGCCAATAGATTCATTTCTGATATTTTAAATAATTATTATTCTTCAAAAATTAGGTGCCTGGATGAAAAGGTACGTTACTAAATAACACAGTAAGTTAATTAACAAAAATTCGATTTATGTTTCCATATTTTATGAATAATTACACTCATCGTGAAAATATAGCAAACCGTTATTGATTCCATTGTATATATTCACTTTTTGTTATTTTTAACGCTGAATTTTCTTTTCAGTTCAAGCTTACTTTCAACAAGACAAATTACTTTTACCCTTCATTTAACTTTCCCATTATTGTGTCTTCGCGCTTGATGTCTTAGGATATTGAAGTCAGGGTATGCAGAGTATAAATGAATTTAAACACATGGCTATATAATCCGTCAGTAATTAAATTGATAGTAGGGGTAAATTACTTGAAAGTTTTCAAACTTCTTTAATATCTCATGATAGAAAAGCAAGCATAACTATCGTAAATTCTATTTCCAGCCTATTAATTAAAATTATCGATTTCCAAGATTATAAAGCATTGTTTACTGGAATGTATTTCGTCACGGAAGCACTTACAGCAATTTTAATGAACGCTATTAACTTCTCAGTGTACAGGTTGCTTAGTTATGCCTCTTTTTTAGCTTATCTCTAAACGCCAAGCTAACTTTAGAGTCTTCATTGAGCTGGAAAGCGAGGTTTCGTTATTAATACGTTCAAACACTTTAAAAGATAAACGCGAACTTATCTAGGCCTCACTTATTCAAAACCAAAAAATGTACAGGGTTAAAAGTCTATGAAAGCATTTAAAAATTTATAATATACCCACAGCTGATGTTAGGGGACATTCAGAAATTTTGCAAATATCGGACCTTTCCAGGAATGTCAAATAAATCTGCAACATTCAGACTTTTGTCATCACTTCTAAATTTGGATTTACACTCATGTCCATAAATTAAGGATAATTCGGAGTCGCACAGAAATCGAACTCTAAAATAAATATATCACCTGTAAAACCACTACACACATCTTCAAGAATCATATGCGAATTTCAGGAAGTAACCAGATGACACCGATGGTACGTCACAATGACGGGAGTGTAAGAGAGTGATCTACAAGGAATACAGGCAAAGAAGTAAAATTGTTCGCAGGCGCTTTATAAACATTTCAGTGCAATAACCGAATAGTTATGACACAAAGGACGCATTTGGATGACTTTTTACGTGGTAGACTTATAGGCCGTCTGGAATGTGGGCGTACCCAACTGGAAGTATCAGACGAACTTGGAATTGCCCAGTAGCATCTCCAGGCTTTGGCAACGATTCCAAGATGATGGTAATGTGAGTAGACTTTATAGCACAGGTCGCCCATGAGTTACAACGCCGAATGAGAACCGGTATTTGGCAGTTACTGCCAAAAGAAACAGGCGGAGCACAGCCTCAGACCTGTCTCGTCAGCTCTCTTCAGCCACTGGTAGGACAATTTCAAGGCAGACCGTGTACAGACGCTTAGCGCAGATTGGTCTATATGCTCGTAGACCTGTCAGATGCGTTCCACTTACTGCAACTCACTGTCGCCTGCGGTTAGCCTGGAGTAGAGAGCATGCATTGTGGACACCGCAACAGTGGGCTTGTGTGATGTTTTCGGACGAGTCCAGGTTTAGCTTGCAGTCTGATTCTCGCCGGACTTTCATATGGAGAGCTCCAGGTACCCGTTACCACCAAGAAAACATCACTGAACGACACCGTTACGGTGGTGCAGGAGTGCTCGTTTGGGGTGGAATTATTCTGGGTTCCAGAACTGACCTGCATGTTCAAATTGAAACCATGACAAGCCAAATCTATCGGGACGCCATGGGCGCACAATTTGTGTTTATGGATGACAACGCCCGTCCTCACCGTGCCAACATCGTAAGCGAATGCCTTCAATCGGAGGATATCATCCGTATGGACCGGCCAGCATTCTCACCGGAGTTGAATCCAGTAGAGCACGTGTGGGACATGCTTGGCCGACGAGTTGCAGCCCGTCAACCTCCTCCTACATGTCTACCGGAACTTCGGAGAGCATTGCTTTTTGAGTGGTGTAATATTCTCCAAGATCAGATCGATAATTTGATACTCAGCATGCCTAGGCGTTGTACGGACTGTATTGCATCGTTTGGGAGACATACAATGTATTAACGATCATACCAACCATGTAATATTGGTTTTTTGTAAATAGGTTTCTTTTGTAATTTGCTCCAGGGAGAAAAAATCGCTAATTTGTTTAATAATATCAAACATATAGCATCTTTTTTGCTCTTTACCTTTTGTTTAATAAATAAGCTTTACAAATAAGTCAAATTTGTTTTGCTTCTAACTCTTCCTTTGCCTGATTTTGTATTATCCTTAATTTATGGACATGAGTGTATATTTTTCCAATTAAAAAAGTTTTGGTACTACCTTTTCTGAGAAGGTGCATAAAAAAGCGTAGCTAAATTATCCTGTTCAATGTATCATAACGTTATCTGCACAAAGCTGAAGTATGATTTCCTTGATGCACTGTCAATGTTATATAGGTTAACGTCGACAGCCCTGATCATGCGCACAAATACGCATGCTCGTTTCATGTTTTATTCACAAAATAGGGTGGATGGATACACAACATGTAATAGGGATTTTTTCCACTCTTAATTTTCCCTTTTTATTTTCACTGCGTTCAAAGAGCACAGACTCAAGGCAGAACTTTTAAGTAATCAAAAATATGTACTGATCATTATTTGTAATTAAAGTTTTGATTACATTAATTTTAATTTTGTGTATTTACTTATTAGTCCAAAAAGGCCTTGCCCTGAAGGACTATTGTTTTCGTTTTGCGATTTTGCGTCGAATCGCTCTGAATGTCCGTTTCACTTTTCAAATTGTTGCCTCCAAATATTATCGCATCACATGATATTTGAAGAAATTAAATAATGAAGAATCTCCATAAATGTATGTATGTTTCTCTTATTGTGATAAAACAACTAAGCTCAGAGCCATCAAATTTTGAAAGACGTAATCCTACTGCGAATATGGGCATCTGAAGCCCAAATTTGAAATTTGGAACTTGTTTTATTATCGATTTCATATTTTGTAAACCTTTATTGAATTTTTGATTAACAAACTCAAGGATTTCAAAGCGGAAAATGGCAACGTTGTACAGAAAAAAATTTTTGTCTCCAGCGCATCGGAAATTCTAAAGATATGCTCAATTTAAGTTTATTTATCGATATTGCTCTTGAACTGAATTTTATGGTTTAATGCGAATTAATGTTAAAAAAACACCCCTTCCGACGTAATTAATCCGACTTTCTTTCTTTTTTATTATTATTATTTATATATTAGTAAAGATATGCTGCATATGACACACATACCTATGCATCATTGGGAGGATTTGTTTGGATGTTCTCGTAGCGGAAGGTAATTGTCTCACTCACTACTTGTGGTTCGAATAACGGCGAGAATACAGCTGATGTTTCAGATTTTTTCCTCTGAAAAAAAAACATAATTTATCAATAATGGCAATTAAAATATAAGCATGAGGATTGCTGCAGCTTGGCGCCATGTTTCTGCTTTTGGCACTCTTCTACTTCTCGTCCATAAACAGAGTTTGCCCTCAATACTCTATTATTTCTGGGCCCTTATTATGAAATTTAATTATGAATAATGTTTTCACTAAAGTCTCAAATTGTGTGAGCTGTAAAACAGTTGCTTTTTGCTAATTATCTACTGATTTGTTTTCAAGGAAAGTGCCCCGATACTCTTTTTAATACGGCTCAGAACACCCTTAGTAGGGTTTGAGACTGGTCTATAGAGCAGGAGTTAGAATTCCATCTTGATAAAGCCTAAATTATTGTAATTAAAAGTAAACATGTTCATTCTGCAAACGAACAGTTGTACTTCTCGAATTATTTTACTCGAAACGGTGAATGAAATTAAATATTTACGCATTATTCTTGATCATAACGTTTACTGAGAAAATCATATTTTGTATTTAACCAAAATATGTGGCAATGTACTCAGAGGATTTAATCGTATCTTTTGCAATACTTTTAGTTTAAAATACATATAATGTTACTGGTACGATTTATAAAAAGGGTACTGGTATGATCCCTTTGTTTGCTGTGCTTCTAGAGTGTTAGAAACAGCTTTAGAAAAGAAAGTTAAGCACAGCATTCTTCGCATATTGCATGGAAGAATTTTACTAAAGGATGTGAATGGCTACAAAACAATTAGCTACGAAGCCTGTTTCGCAATTTCGGGATTCTCCCCGACTGATATTCATGTTTTACATTAAAAAGAATCTAAAGATTTCATCAGCAAACTAATATTCGATACCGAGGTGTTGTCCGAAGATCTTCCTCAACCTGCTGATTGTCTGCAAATTCAAACTAAATTATAGTTTTATGAGAACTTGAAGATTATTTCCCAGTCGTGTGTTATACAGATGGTAGTAAATGTAAATTTAACAATCGAGTTTCCCTAGCGTATGTTGTTTTTCATCATGGTTCTGAAGTGGAGTACAAACCCTTTCGAATTCCCAATCAACGCAGTGTTTTCCAAGCCGAATTACTGTGCTTTAGTGAATAAATTAAGTGGATATCTAACCACTGTTCGTTAAGTGGTAATTCTCTTATTTGCAATGATTCTCCTTCATCTTTATATTCTCTTATAAGGATCGTCTCCTGTAATAAATTAATTTTCATTTCTCATGCGATTTTTAAAGATCTTAATCGTAAGAATAAAATTGTTAATGTTATCGTTTCTTATGTACTTAGCAATCTAGGAAATGAAAGGACTGATTCGTTGGCAAAGCTACAAACCTTCAAGTTAACATCCAATGACACTCCCTAAGTCATTTTTAAAAAACATAGTTAGATTTCAACAATTCTCAAATAGAATGAACTATGTAAAAGTTCTTCTACTGCTTGTCTGGCTAAATTAGTTTTTCTTCCTATTCTTCATAAACTGAATAATAAGCATTTTTTCAACAATTTTGAAACTACTAAATTTCTAACTTTGCAACTCATATCTGAAGAGGTTTTGGCTCTCTGAGACAGACTGCAGAGGAGTTCAAGATGTTGAGCATTTGTTGTTCTTATGTCCAAGACTTACGGCAGGAAGGAAAGAACTCATTCCTGAGTTTAACTTTTTAAACATCAAGTTCCCTCCTTCTCGCCATGTGTTTGTTCAAGATAAAATGGTATTCTTTTCTGTGTGTTTCTTGCGTCTTATCTATGAATTCGTAACTTACTTTCATTTCGTGTTGTGTTGTTATATGGTTTTTTTTACTTACCTCTGTAAACCTTGTGTAATACCATGCGGTGCAAAAGGAATTTGAATAGTCTTAAAATAATAATAAAAATTATCTAATGCGGACACTACATGACTTATTTGTAAAGCCTATTATTATACACATTTTTGTTCCATTTCGTTTAAACTTATTTCCTCGAATTTCATTACAGATATATTTCTCATTCAATAAATTCAGTTCTCATTTAGTGGCAAGACAAAAATACATAAAAACGCAAGTATCTTCATTAAAAATTGTAAAATACAAAAAAACATAAAATATTAAATACAGTTAAAACCGTCAAAAAAACAACTTTTACAATTTAGAGTTTTTACCAAAAACAGGCAATTACGCCAGCGGGCAGGGAGGCAGATTTTTCGGTGCACAAAACTGAAAATTTACTTTTGGTCCCACTCGGCAAAAAGACTCTAAATGTGCAGAAACTCAATTCACTGTTCTGCTAAAAGTCTCAAATATAAACAAATGGCGGCTACGTTAGGCGCTTAGTAGCACTTACACGAATTTTATTATTGATACATCTATAACTATTGCATGCAGATTAACTAAAACCTAAAAGCCTTAATCGAAACTTAAAAGCAACATAATTCAATCACTTTTAAAGAAAAAAATGCACAGTTTACCAACATATAAGAACAAAAAGCTAATCTCACCGAGTTGGGTAGCAGAGTGAGTATATATATAATTTTGGTGCAACCGATTGCAACCAAAAATAGAGCTGCACAGCTACATGTTATAGCAGACCTGTGTACAAAATTTCAACATTCTGAGGTTACTCGTTTTTTGAGTTATGCGAGACATACATACGTACGTACAGACGTCACAAAAAAATCTCTTCTAAATCCATTTTAAAATCATTTTATAACCCGTTTTGAGAAAACGAGTCCTTTACTATGTCCGTACGTACAGATTTCGCGCAAAACTATTACTCATATGGATTAAAAGCGGTCAAAATGAATATTTTCGTTGAAATGTGATACCCGAAATGTTTCGAGATTACAATACATCCTCTATTTCGTACAAGGAAGCAAAAAGTGGACGATATTTCTTCACCAGATGTATTTTGTTTACAGGGTTTTGGGCATTTCCCTGTTGCAGTAAAAGTGGTAGAGAATATAAGAAAATATCTTTTTTTCCTGTGCGCATTGTAACTGGTGACACCTCGGTTAGTGATTGAAAGTTCCATAGACTGAATCTCGGGAAGGCCATAGATGAAGTCATGCGTGTCTAATGTCCAGAGATGTCCAGAAAAAGACTAATGTTTCCCCACATCACGTAGCTAACTATTTTAAGTTCGATTCATGTCTGATCGTTTTATTTTCAAGACACATAAGCACTCGCTCTAGAAGTCTATTGAAATACGATGGAAAGAAGAGAGAGTTTGCTCGGCCGTTATAAGCAAACAGTTAACACTAACCATAAATTCAGCATTAAACTTAGTAATGTTGAGAGCCTATTCGAGTTATCCGGAATATCCTGTCCGCAGAAAATTCAAAGTTAGTAGTTTTCTAAAGAAATAGCTTCTGTACAAAAGTGTTCATTTATATTTGTGGCAGCATTTGGAGAGTTGTTTTGTAGTCTTGTAAGGATCTTAAGTTTGACTAACTTTTATTTTATTTTAAAACTTTACTATCATCTCTTATTTTCCACTTCCGGTCAGAATTAACGCGTGAATATGTTTATGCAAATTGTACTTGCTAACGCTTAAGTATTTAAGTTGTGGCTTTTTGCCAGGAGAGTAGTAGAAGGAGAGAGAGTGAGCCATCTTGCCAAGAGTCTTCACGCGAGCTTGCCATCAGTTACTGTCCACCTTGAAGGCAAGAGGTTTTAATCCTCCTGAAAGCTAAAGACGTATTGTAGATTTCCGCCGTTTGTTTACTACAGACGTAGTAAATTAAAAGGTCAGTCTTAGTGTTAGTTATCTGTGTAAAATTAGTTGGCTCTTATTTAAATTTTACTTAGTTAGTAGTTTTATATTTTTACGTTCAGACCACAAATGGTTGGTCTTTATATCCCAGCGTGCGGAAGCGACTGTGCAAGCGTGAAAAAACATAAAGGGTAATTTTAACCCTTCTCATCTTGTCGTCTTTGCTACTCCATAGGACATAGTTTGCAGTCAACTCACTGTCCAGTCAGGACATGTCATGTTCGCCAAACAGATAAAAAGAAATACGTGTCCTGATAGTATATAGAGATATTAGGTATTTTTTGAAAGCAGAAGACATATTAAATGAACAATGCCCTCTCCGGGACTCGAAGCACGGACCTCTCGAATACGCGCCGGGCGTGCTGGCCATTACACTACGAAGGCATGCTAAGAAGGCGGGAGAAATACCTTATAAAGGAAGTTTTAATCTTTTGAAATTTGACAGACTTTACGAAATCTCGTTTCTCAAATCTGATAATATTCACCGTATCATTCACTATCCTTTCTGCAAAACTAAAAAGCTTCGGGTGCTGATCTTTTCTTGGCAAACTGCCAGAAGTATCTCTTCTGCTGAAATTATGCCGTTTTGGTTTATAACTCAAGTAGTAATTGCTAATACAGTGTATTTATGTTCTAACTATTGCATAGTTCGCTAAGCCGATTTAAAGTATTTGAAAGCTAAAAGTTGTAAAGTTACATTACGTTAATTTAACTAGATATTATGATTTAGATCTTTACTATCACTTCTCTTTTCCGTTTCCTCTTCAGAATGCATATTAAACTGAGTACTTAGGGTGAGATTTTCGGATTCTAAGGCAAACGTGTTTCTGCCTCTCGAGACCACGTTACTAGGTTAGCTAACTCAGATAAGATAACCTTCTTCGGCTTTGAATTGTAGTTAAGTTATATCGCCACACGTGATTGGCTGATTTGTAAGCACGAGTCGTGCCCTTATGTTCAAGTTGTGACTTAATAAAAAGGTTGCTTTTAAAACCTTTTTAAGACGTTATAGTTTTTATCAGATGAACGATAATTCGCTCTCAGTCCATTAGGACTTTGGATTTAGTTTATGCTAGCGAAAAAGACTATACTTTTAAAAAGTACACATCGGAAAATTCCAAGTTTTAATCAATCAATATGATTTATAGTTCCAGAAACAGACAGCAAAATTCGGACGTTATTTTCCTTTTTGGTACTGAGCTAGAATCGTTCTTTCTTATAAGAAACTCAAACAATTGCTAAGTTTTGTTTTTTGCTAAAATGAAGACCCAGTATTTAACTCAGGAAGTAGAAATAAATCCATGTTTAATTAAAAGAAAGGACATCCATTCCTCAATCGGTTACACATCGGTTTTTCCCGGATAAACTAAACTTTTAGGCTTAGCGAATAAAATTAAATAGGAAATTTGCTAATTTTTGCCCAGACTCGCATTTGTTTCGTGATTATTTAATTCCTTTGTTTGGAGATTTCATTACCACTTTTAAATGTGCATTCTAGAGTGTTAATAAGTTTCTGAAGCGTAGAAACTTTTAGTGCGAACGGTAGTCAGACATTGTTGGCAGTGGTGGAGAAGAAACTTATTAGCGCCAGAGGTATTGTGATTCTTTAATGTCTTTGGGGAATCGGGGAAATGAAGTCGTGCGAAGCTCATTTTATTCATTGAGTGTAAATGTGTCCGAAGTTTTCAGCTTAGTAATGTCTTATTGTTCCCCCACTGTCTGTATCCGTGTTGCCCAGAGACATGCAAAACAGCCTAAGGACGAAAGATATTTGTCGATTTTAGTCGTAGATTTTAGTTCTTCGCCAAAGACGTTGAAAGAAAGAGGTGATCTTATTGGATTGATTTTTGTTTTCTTCATCGCAGTCAGACAGATTTTCGAGTTAAAGTATTCTCACCCATAATTGATGGTTTGCGCTGTTTTCGCATGTTTCGCGAATGATTAAATAAACTGCTCATTAAAGGTTCATTCATAAATAATAATAAAAAAAGAAAGGTGTGAAATAACTCTCTTTTTATTTCCTTAATTAAATTATAGTAATACAAACTAATTAATAAAAATTTCTCTTCGTACTAAACGAAATAAAATTAAATAAGTGTTCGAAGAAAAATAACTTCTACCTTGACCTAAGACCTCATGCTTTCCTAATTATCTTCTAAAAATTGATTTTTAGTTCTGATTTTAACAACTACAGTTAATATTACTGATTTCAGAATCAAATTATATAGTTCGATTTGACGAAGTAAATACTAATAAATTAGGATTAAAGGTGTAAATTTAAGATAGACATGCTCCCTTATAGGGTTTATATTTATTTTAACTAACATTTATTTTAAGTTCATTTTCCTTTCCTGTTTAGCCTTCATTTTTCCTCTAGAAATGCCCGTGCCAGAGTATGTAAATTGTAGTAGCACGCGCAGTTTATTCAAATTTAGCGGAAGCTAGTTGAGTTAAATAGTAGACGAAACGAGCGTGTAAAAGTCTTGCTTTGAACCTACGCTGGAGATTTTCCTTAGTAGAATTTAGATCGGCGCGTATCGGCCTGTGTGCCTAGCCTTGCAGAAGTGCTAGATTTCAACTGTTAAATCAGTAATCTTGCTGAATATCAGCGATAATTAAAAACGCGGTTAGTTAAGATCTCAGAGCCTCGTCGGTAGTGTTTGACATTTGTTCATCTAGTTTCTTATTTTCAGTTTTACCTTACTTTTAGTTCAACCGCCAAGTTGGCGCAGTTTGTGAGCGTCGAGTAGACGCAGTTGTAATTCTAAAAGTGCAATAAAAGGATTTCAACCCCTTCGCACGTTTTTGTGACTGACTATCCCAGTGACTGACAAGTTGGGCCAGAGAGATCTTACACCCTTTTTAAAGAGATAATTTTAAGAAGGTTCTTTGAAATAGCTTTTAATTGATTATTTCTAAGTATTGTTTTTTAATTATTACATTTTGTTTCTTTCAAAAGTATTATGCAACATTTCGTTTTAGAATTACATCTGCTAGAAGATTTGAATTCAAAGAAGCATTTATTTCTGCCTGTCCAAAACCATCGAAATTTCACAAATAAGTTTGTTTATGTAAAAGTGTTGAAAAGTAAAGACAAATTTATAGTCATATGTTTTAAAGAAACTATTTTTTGTCAGAAAGAAATGTTGAAAAGTTCAAGGATTTATTCTTGTACACAGGCTATATAATTAATGCTTACGTATATTTAATATATATACTTATATATAATCAATTTCAAGAAATAATCCTCATATACAGTACAGGATATACAGTAATACCCATAAGGGGCTCCAGAAAACTGGCAAATTCCATTCATTAAAGTTGAAAGTATACTTTATAAAATAGCTCAGAAAGAAATAATTTTTAGAAGAGAAATTAAAAGGAAACGTGAATCTGCAAGAATAATTGTGTAATGAAGCATCGCACTATGATTATGGTGTAAGAAAATTTAAAACAAAATATAATCCACATAGCTGATAAAGCGATTTGCTCAGTTTTTCCCAAAATAAATATTTCAGCATATAGGTGCACTTTAATAAGATTCTATCCATCAAACAAACCTTAAATTTTATTTTATAATGTTACTAAACTAAATGTATTGGAATAACTTACTTAAATTTATCTTCAAGAAGAAAAAAGTTATTGAGGTACTGATTTTATTTAAAAATATGCTACAATTTTCAAGAATCTAGATTTTCTTTTATTAAAATATTTTTCAAAGCATTTTTAACCATGCAAAATAAAAATAAATTTATTTATGTTTCTGGATATACTTGGAAATATCTATTCAGATGCAAAGTTATTCTATAAACAAGAAATTTTTATGTGTATCTAAGTGTGATAATTTATTTTCTCAAAAAGACTTTTCCATATTTCTTCCCAAAAGTATAACATTGAGGGGAAAAGTAAGTGTTAAATTTAGCATGATAATAATATAGTTTCTGTAAATGAAATATTTGGACTATGTAATCTGTTTTACTTGGAAAATAGTTAGGCTATCAATGATGAAAATTTCACGTTTTACTGCTATCAAAAACGTCTTATTTTCC
This sequence comes from Stegodyphus mimosarum, assembly GCA_000611955.2. Classification (NCBI taxonomy): domain Eukaryota; kingdom Metazoa; phylum Arthropoda; class Arachnida; order Araneae; family Eresidae; genus Stegodyphus; species Stegodyphus mimosarum. The sequence goes on from KK117671.1 coordinate 93,193, forward strand.
TTAAATCCTTATAAATCTGTTATTAAAGTGTTTTTATATAGGAAGCGTACCTTGTAACTCTTAATGGATAGCTAACTAAAACTTACTTGTTGTCTAAGATAACTCAGATCTTAAGAAGTTAATGTTAATGAATAGAGAATTTTGTTCTCTATTAATGCTAATACAAAGAATAAAACTCAAGGAAGTATTTAGTACAAAACTTTATTCGCCACTACTTGCATAATGCAATTAGAAGTGATAGCAAAATAGATAATACGACTTCTCAACCAGTATTAACTACGACGTTTATCCGCTAGGATATAGTTGATTACACACCAGAAACTCTTCACAGTTATCAATGCGCCATTGGTTATTGGGGCAGATAGAAACCCAGCTAACTTTCTACCATTTATCGAACTCGAATAATCTTCGACCATCCAATTTTGTGCTTTGTAAGTGGCTTTTGTTCAATGTGGGCGGCGGTGAAACGGAACGGCAGTGCAACTGAGCTCTTGGTTAATATTACATCAAAGCTTTATTCTACGTGTTTTGCATGCAATTTGCATACACTCTGAGTAATATGACAGGCCAAGGACAACTGGAAAGAAATTAGCCCGAAGCTAAATGTTTTTGAAAATTAAATCGTAAAGGTCGCAATGTAACGGTAATTCGCTTGGAGGTACACCTACAAACGTTTGGTATCACTACTGAATTACTGACCATCTTCAGACCAGAGAGTTTAAAACTAAATAACAATTTATTTAGCCACTTCTAGTTGGAATGAATGAAAATTGATTTAAATTGAAAATACACGGCTTAGAATATAATTGATAGCCTAATAAATATAACTGATCGATGATGAGTTACAAACTTTTAACCTACTTTCCTTGCCAAGGATTGGAATTTACCAAAACAGGTGTCCTTAAAACTCTGCACTTGGTTGTTTTCTTTCCCAAACAAGTACTTCCACTTACCAATTCCCACAACAAGCGGGAAGCATAATTTGTAAATCAACACCGGTATCACAACCAAAGCAGGGGTTTCTGGAATGGGACGAATAGATTTCCTGTAGTTTCTTTTGTTTTTTCACTTAAAACCTTTGCCGAGTTTAAGGTTCGAAGCACCTTGCTTCAAAATATTTTGCCCCGCAGTTTTCACCATAGATTAATTAAGACTTGGAGTTCTTGTGAATATTTTCAATGCGAAATTAGATAAAATATAGGTAATTTTAAAGATTTCATTGCCTTGTTGAATAAATTTGAAAGAAATACAAATACATACTCGATACTGGGAAACATATATCGAATAAAATGCAAGCAATAGCTGTCAGAGATTCGACGTTAAAAGAGGTGTAGAAGCCCATTAATCCTTATTTAAAGTACCTCACTCTGTTGCGGTACCAATGTGCACTTAGGAATTACAGCTTAATGACGTACCATTGACAAATACAATTGGAGCTAAACGTCTTTTAGGCATTCATTTCGAAAAGCTCAAATTACAGTTAACCTATCTAGCTTTTTGTTTGCTTATCCTTAATTTGTGTAGCTTTCTAGTCCGATCAAATATATATGTCATGAACCAAAAAAAAAGATAGTACTGTGATTAATTAACCTTACTTAGCATTTAGTGAAAAATAATTCTCACGGCTTATTACGAAAATACCTATTGAAGTATTCCACTAAAATGAGAATCATAACAAAAAGAATTAGGTTCGATTATGAGGCTGTACTCTCTGCTTACTAAATTCGTGCAGATGTTTTGACATGGTTGGGGAGTTCAGAAAACGTTTTCGGAATTTTTGCATTTTTAAGAGATTAGAAAATCAACAAATAAACCAAGAGCACAAAACGTTAAGTTGTTAAAGAGTAACTTATCAGCGAAACGAAAGCACATTAATTTATTTATCATAATCTCTAATTCTGTTCCATGCTACAAGAGCAAGGCTGGCAATGAAGGTTTTCCAATTCCAAGTTAATTTGGAATAAATCCATTTTACAAAAAACTCCAAAAAGAGTGAATATTAACAAAATCAGTTCAATTCATCATCGAATCGCTCCAGATTACTCATAAAAATCTCAATAAGTATTATGTTTTCATTGCCAACCTATGCATTTTTACAAGATTTGGTGAGCTTTGTATATTACTTTGCTTCCAAGATCTTCTGAAATATTTTACGAAAACTGAAATTTATGCTTTCACGTTACCTTAACTGTTTACATTTTATATATCATAATTATTATTACTTATTTGCTATATTTATTAAAAGATGATTTTTGTCTTAGTTAAATGTATTTTTTATTACACGAAAACTGCAGTTATTCATAATTGTAGAACTTGTAGTTTGATCCAGTTTCGTAAAAATATCTGGTGTAAACGTTAAAATTGTTTTGATCATTTTTTCTTGCATCTAATTTGGGCTGTAAATTTAGTTAGTACTGTTCACTCACGTTACTTTATTAAGAAGCAATACGCGAGGTTTGTCTGCCTAAGTTAGTATGCATTTTTGGAGAAATTGGGTTGAATTTATGCTACGCATGAGGGAAAAAATGAAAGCGTCTATTCGCTATCCTATTTAACGTCTTTTTGGCCCTTGTCGAACTGCCAGTATTCAATGGTTTCAACCTCTCGGCCACTGGCGAAACCATTTTACTTTTAATATGTATTACTTGCTCCAGATTTTAAAAGATTACTCTGGCTTCAATTCTCTTTAACCTTTTATATGACCTATTACGTTAATACATATTACAATTAATACAAACAAGAATTTACGTGGATGTTCGTTGGTCAGGTGCTCAGTTATACAAACACCAGTTGCTGAACCAACTCCAAAATTGATTTTTACATAAGAAGGTAATGAGTTCTTTTAACCTAAAGTCATTAACCCTTTGCGGCACGGTGTGCCCCTTCTGGGCACACCTAAAATTTTGCCTGTGTACACACAGAAAAATTGAATGAAAAATGTTTTATATATTGCTATCGGTTTCTTTTGACTTTCTTTATTAATACTAGATGGCATCACAACAAAATTCTGTCCATACATTTCAGCCATGTTTATTTTTCTAAGACCCACATGTTTTAAAAAAATCTTCAAGATTTTTTTCAAGATATAAAATGAATTGTTTGAAAATAAATTTCTCTGTTATTTTCAAGGCTGTATGCTGACCTCTTTTTCCTATTTTAGTTTTAAATTTTTATCTTGAAGCTTTCCTAATATCTAATGACAAACAGCTGGTGAGCCCAGTATGGGTACACTACCCCGCTGGGGCTAGACATAGAACTGTATGTTTGTTTCCCCGCAATATTTTCTTCATGGTGAGCTCATTAAGTAAAGAAGGATAAGCGCATATTTGTGTTTCATTTCCTGTTTTTTCTTTTTCTTTTTTTGTTTGTTTCTGGAGGGCTAAGAAATTGTCGGGGTGTTTTTCTGAAGGTCAGGGGTAATTTTATCAGTTAGCTCTTTGATTTTCACTAGAGCAGTGCTTTTTTTCTTCCGCTTTTGTTGAAAGAAGTTTTCTTCGCTACGATTTGATAGTTTTGAGCTGTAGATGTTTATTTAATATTATTACATAGATTATATTTCCTTAATTGTAGGTATAATATTGGTTTATTTTGTCTGATTTTTAATTATTTTGAAAATGGATCGGAGAACCCTGCAAAAAATGCCCCGTAGAAACCCATAAAATTTTTTACGGGGAATTGGTCTACGGGTACCCGTACATTTCTGCGGGTACCCGTAGGCCAAATCCCCGTACAAACCCGTACAGCTGTACGGGTACCCATAGGCCAAATCCCCGTACAAACCCATAGAAGGAAACCCGTACAGCTGTACGGGTGCCTGCAGGTTAAATCCTCGTATAAACCCATAGAAGGAAACCCGTACAGCTGTACAGGTAACCATAGGCCAAATCCCCGTAAAAACCCATACAACTGTACAGGTACCAGTAGGCCAAAGCACCATAAAGAGAAACCTGTAGAACATACGTGTACTATAAACAAAATCCCTGTAAAAAACCATATCCAGAAACCAGAATTTTATGCGTATCCACAGGCCAAATTTCCATTCAAAAATGGATATTCCGTAGGTCTATTCCAGATAAAAACCAGTACACAAAAACTCAAACCTATGCGGATATCCATAGGCCAAATCTCTGTAAAAGCCAGTATACAAAAATCTACAGACTAATACAGGTACCCATTGGGAAAATCACTGCACAAAACAGTAGACGAAAACCCATAAACAAAATTAATAGAATTATACCATAGTGCATTATCCATAGATAGAACGGGTATCCATATGCAGAATCCCTATACAAACAATATACAAAAATAGAACTGTAGATAAAATTTCCATAAAAACTAATCATTATAAGCATAAACAAGCAATACACAATTAGCAGTGATAAAATGTACAGACCTAAATAGGGGGAGGCACACCGTGGCCTTCGAGAAACAAGGCCTTACAGCTTAGTGACGTTGAGCGTGTGACGTCATTCCAGAGAGTGCATCCCTTCTTTGGGGTGAGGGCAACGCTGGGTCAAAGGTTAATTGTCAGTCGCCATTGCTTCGAAAGAAGAGGTTGAACTGAAATTCTTGACCTAAAATCTTGAGATATACCGGGATTTTTCTGCAGCTATGCAGCTGGATTTATTAAATTTGAGGTTTTTGGCAATTTGTGAGTGTTTGCAGAAACAATATGTAACAATATGTGAGTGTTTGCAGAAACAATATGTGCCGCGATGTAACGGCAATTACAAATCTGGACCCAAAGTGAACATTTTCGCTTTTCCTAATGATGCCGATCTGAAAGAAAAGTGGATCCGTGCAATAAAGTGAAAGGACTTCATTCCAACTAAAAACAGCAGGGTGAGCTTTCATTCTTATGATTTCATTTATACTTAAAGCAAAATTAAATATTCGATATGTTTAATATGTCTGTTTTTAAAGCCAAAATGATTTCCAATGAAAAACTAGTAGAAAATATAAAAGTATACAATAACTAATGTAAAATGTAAAAGTAAACAATAAATCATTGCTAATGTAAATAAGCAGTTTTTGCAAAATGTTAGACCGTGGTAAACTCTTTTATCCGTCAAAGTATGTAGTAAATGTTGTTTTTTATAATTATATCATAATTCAAAAACTCTGTTCAGATTTCGAAAAAGAATTTTGGGAAGTTCAAAATCAACGGAAAGTAGTATTTAATGTAACGTTAGAATATCTAATGAAGGAGCAGTTTTTACAAAAAGAAGATTGTTGTGAAAATGGGCATATGTTTGAAAAAGCTCTAAAAATGATAATTTGGGCATCAACAAATGCAATGCTCAATAACTATTGTAAGAAAAGAAATGATTTATTGCAACAACAGTCCGTTAGAAAAAAGATGACAAAAAAAATTCAAGATAACGAGCCACTAACAAAAAAAAGAAAACTTCATACATTAGCAAAATGAATAAATTTTTGAAGAGCTATGAAGTATATGGTGTTTCAAATAGATGTAACAGAATAAATAATTAAAAAGATGAAATATACTGGGGGGGATGAAGTGCTTGTGCAAGGGACGTCCGGTATCCTATACTGTCATTGCACTTTTCCTGATATGATATAGGCTCTACCACGTGCACTTCGGTAACGAGATGTGGGAACCTCGGCTAACTACCTTGCAAATTAAAATTTTAAAGTATAATTCTGTAGTATGTCCCTTTCAAAAAGTTATAGCAAAACTCGCACACAGTTACAGGAACAACTTTCAATCTAGAGAGCTCGGAAATAAATTATTATTTTCATAAATTTAAACGTGAACGTATCAAGATTTTGCTAGAGTAATTCAGGTAATAGTAAGAATTTATATCTTAATCAAAAAAATGATCTAATAAAGACAGCCGAGAAAACTAAAGCAAAATGATTTTCTGTGAAAGTTTAAAAATAGATCTTTGGTTTTTTATTCTATAAGAATATGGCTCATTGTAAGTTTAATAATTATTTTTATGAACAGAGTTTTTTCAGTAAAATTACTTTAAAATAATGCTGGCATTAAAAATTATCATAACAAATTACATTTTAAATTATTTATACCAATAAATAAATGACAAAATATGCCTTTTTTAGTATTTAGTTTATTATAAAAGACATTTTTTACAATAGATTTTGTTTTAAAAAAATAAATGTAATAACCAAAAATACTCGTTCTTTTACCTTTTCGCCATACTGAACAAAATTATGTACTATTTAGAAAAACTTGTAAAGAAAAATTGGGTTCTTGTAAAATGCTCTTTTTATTCATAGTTTTCATGTTTATCTACAAATGAAAAATAATGTTCAGTATTTTCAGTGCGAAAGCTTGACATTTTTGCGTTATGAAGTGTTATCTAAACTACAGAAAGTAAAATGGGATGAAATAAATAATTATTGATCACCCACGTAAAATTTTTAATCAAGCATTAAGAAAAATAAGCCCAGATATCTGATGTCTTAAAGCACGATATTTAATAAATGTTAAGATAGCATCACTTATTTAATAATTTCCTATTTACTTTACATCGGAATAACATAAAATTAGCTTGTACTGATCAATAAGCGCGCTGTGGGTTCACTCGCTTTCAGTGGAGGAGAAAGGTTTCTTCGCACTCAGTATGGTGACGTCACGAGAGAGCTGTACGGCCTTGTTTCTCGAAGGCCACGGGCACACAGAATAATTTTAAATAAAATTCAATACGAAGAAACTTAAAAAACTTTTATAAATATCTAGAAGCCTACAAGCCCCTGTCCTTCTCTATGCATATCAGTACCTATAAACATATAACAAAATATTTATATAAATTCTCTTTACAAAATTTTAAACTTCCTTTATATAATTTTGAAAATAATAGAAAGATAATAATCAAAGTTATGATTCACAACCATCAAATATATATGTATATATATTTGATGGTTGCGAATCATGACTTTGATTATAAATATATACACGTAATAGTGTATCTCATTGCAATTATATGTATTACAGTGTATTTCAGTTCTTTAATTGGGAAATTAAACAATGGAATTTAATCACATCAGCTTGTCCCAATTTGAAACCTAACGAGAAATGTATTGCCAAAGGATGGTAGTAATTTCTAGCATCTGCTTAAATTTTAAGCAACCTACAATGCACTAAACCAGATTTAAACAAAACTAGACAAAGCAAGTTAAAAGAATGAGGGACTTGATTATTAGAAATTTCACAAAGAGTTTAAATTTAGCATACTTGCTATGTCCTCAAAACTTGCTTACCACTGATAACAAAAACCTGCAGCTTATTATCGCACACATACATATAGATGTTTTGTATGGAATTTGAATCCTAGAATGTAATATAGTGAAGAAATAATAATATACATATACTGTGTCAAACATCTTTTCACAGTACTTTGAACGTTACCTGTATCTGTCAGAATATAAATGAAATCTCAATATAAGAATATAATAAACTTAATAATACCCAAAATGCAATAAATTATATTGTAACAAGACAAACTTTCAAAAATTTACAAGACTTAACAAATACCGATTCTCAACCCACAGTTTGGGATTTGAGGAAATATGTCATAGCGTAAAATATCTTATTCTGCATCTCAGTTTTAGTGTTGTATAATCTTCCCCACACTTTATATAAATAAAATCTATAACATAATAAGTATTTATACAACATGTAGTTCTCAACGTAAAAATGCTTAGTAATTTTCATACTGTTTATATATATATAAAATAATTTATTATTACAAAAGGTGTTTCGTATATCATCTCCAAGGATTATAAATTTAATTAAAGAGATGCATTATTGGAATAAATTTAAGTCAATGTTTTCGGTACAAGGCATTTACATTTCTATTGCAAAAAAATAATTTAAAATCTGTATAGAAATATTATTTTGAACTGTAAAATTTCTAAATAGTAAAATTTAAAGTACTGAAAAATAGCTATTGCTATTGACCGTAGATTATATATTATAAAAATACAACTTCGTGCTGAGCATTTCCTGTATTTAGACTGCCAAATGAAATTCATATAGTGCAGTATTTAGCAATATAAATAAATCTTCTACACAGCCTTATACACACAGTTAGAATTACTGTCATCGCAATTAAGCAGATATAATTTCATTTGTTTACAATCAGTTTTTACGTTAATATCTATACAACCAGATAAATTTAATGCAGAAAATTGTAACGAGCATTTCCGCAGTATAACTAATGAGAGAAAATAATGCTTAAATATTATTCTAACTATATTTGAAAGTAATGTTAAAACAATGCCCATACAAGACTCATGATTTGAAAAGCTTTGGTTTTAACTGTCTTGTAAAACCTTTCAATAACTTATGCAAAATTCATATCCACATAAAAATTACGATACCTAAATCAACTGATTATACAGTGAAACTTCCCTAAAACAATTAACTCCACAATTCTAGATAATGCCAGTTTCTTGTAGACTTACAAAACTATCAGTAATTTTAAGTACTGTTATTTAATTATGTTCCTGACAAATGTGTCACTGTCAGAGGTGGTTATCTAAGAAAATAACCACTATATGAGGTTTCACTTAATGTAATTTTTTCCAATAAATAATTCATAATTTATATTCCCAAGACTAGCACATTTAATATTACATAAACTCTATTAATTATTCACAACTCTATTTCAAAAGTACTTTATGAAAAAAAAATTTGAAATTTTCTTCATGAAATTAATAATGATGAAAATTAAAATATGCATAAAAATGTTTGATTATATGTGTTTTAAGAAAATAGCACAAAATATTTAATGTAACAATATGGTTCTAGTCTCATATTTATACAGAAATATAGACGAAAAAGAAAAAAAAATGTAAGCTACTATGATCATCTAAATTTTACACAATTTTAGTAATGGAAAAAAAATTCCTTGGCTTGTAAGTCTTGCCTACCTCATTCAACAAGTAATACACACATTACATATTTCAATGTTTACTTCATTTAAAAAAAACTTACCTTTTTTGTTTGCGAAATATAATGAGTACAATTTTTAAGACATAAAAAAATATTCCTTCTGCTCACCACTTAACATTAGTCGAAACATTGAAAATTGAATCATGCAAGATCTCTTTTAAGTAAGGTATGCTCAAATTTATTAGCACATAACATTCAAATAATAAAGATCTACATGAATAAGCCTTAAAAAGTATTTCTAATAAATTATAATCAAAAAACAAATTTTCAAAAATACGGTTTTTGTAGACTGCAATGTGCATCTGATGTAAACACACTGAGCCAAATTATCAAGTCCGAAATTATCACTTTTCAGTCTTTAAGCACATTGCTTTTTAGGATAAAAGTAAAGATGGAAAATCAATTTCACGCACAGAAAATCCATTTCAGAACTAATTATTTGTCAAAAAAAATGTTCGCTGAATCCATTAGATACTATAACACGTGCATCGCTTTACTGTTATTTCCTTTCACATTATTTCATAGTCACAGACAATGTTGGTATTTTATTTTTCATTATAAACATCTAAACAGTACCCATAGTAAAAATTGTAAATTATTTATTGCATTACTATAGCCTACTATCCAGCAAGACGACATCACACACATCCCATAACAACATTACCACGAACGGCGCCATATTGCTTTTCTGAGAGCAGGGGAGGGAGGGAAATTTTTCTCACGTCAGCGTAACACGGAGAAAAATAGTTTGAAAACGCTCGCCTTAAAGAGATGATGGTTGATGCCGGTGTTTATTTGTAATATCAGAAATGTTGATATATGCATATATAAGTGTGTATGTGTGTGTATTCAGAGAACCAACTCGTGGCGAAGTCACCTCCCTAAGATGACCGCCTCTGAACGAGACCAGCATTTGTGAAAACTTAAGTATATTTTGGTATTGAAACATTCCCTCTGCAAGACGACTACCCGCAAAGAAAATTCTGGAAGTGTAGCTGGTCGCCTTAGAGAGATTCATTTCGTAGAGGCAAACTCCTTAAGACGACCATCTCTTAAAGATAAACATATTTCTGAGAACATAAGCATATATTGGTAGTGAGCATCGCCTCTCTAAGGCGACCACTTGCAAAGATGCATTTTTATGTGTGGCTGGTCGCCTTAGAGAGACCTCGCTGTGTGTGGTGTAAATGATTACTGTTAATGTTTCCGACAAAAGCTTTTAAGAAATCAAATAAATGAGCATATGTAGTAAAAACCCTCTCTAAAACGACCAGGTCACTCTGCGTTTCCAGGTTACTCTGATGGTCTTAAAGAGATCATATTTTCATTCTTAGAAATACTGATCGTCTTAGAGAAGAGTTGGAGACGTGAGGGTTCACTGTATGTTTTTTTTTTAATTTCAAAGCTTTCTGTTGGTTGCAAAATAGAAATAACCTTATTTTGAACAGTGTCCAAATAAACGAAATAAAAGTAAATAAATAAATAATTTAAAATAATCAATAGACAACAAGAATACCAATGAATTTTGGTTTACTGACACCAGTATTAATTTCATTGTTTAGAAAGAAGTCTATTGACGTCAGTTAGAAAATTAGAATAAACCCATATAAACCAACAGAAGATTTATTTGGCATCTATTTCTATTATATTGATAGCAGTAAGAAAACCAATAAAAGTCATGATAAACCAATACAAACCAGTAGAAAGTTCTGGCATTGATGTTGGTTGTATGGTGTCAGATGATACCAGTAAGAAAAACCCACAGAGATCAATAGAAACCAGTAAAAGTCAGTAGAGACCAACAGAAAGTTTTACTGGTTTCTATGGGGCATTTTGAAACTAGTAAGAAAAACCCACAGAGACCAACAGAAACCAGTAAAAGTCAACAGAAACCCATGGAATTTTATGGGTACCCATAAAAAATTTTACTGGTTTCTGTGGGGCATTTTTAGCAGGGAAGCCTGACCAAGTTACTTTTTTTTTTCATTTTTACACATGTCATTATATAACCATTCTTTTCATTATATATTATATAATTATATAATCATCATTATATAACCATTCTTTACCATGATTCTTTTCTTTTTTATTTTTTTGGGGAGTGTAGAGTAGCAGGTCTTCCCATGGTGCAACCTGGGTAATGCCAAATCTGCTACGATTATCAGAATCTAGTGTTTTTTAATCGTTTTTAATCATGTTTCCCTCTATTACGTGCTTCCCAGCAATGCCCGCTTCAGCGCTCTTTCCGAAGCTCTATTTAATCAGTGTGCCCGCTCTGGGCACACCCACAGAATTAAAACGGTAAGTGCTATGTGTACAACATTTTACCCGTGTACTCATCTGGGCCTGCTTAGACTGCCTACCAATTTTTTTATTGAAATTCCAACTTTAAAAGGTAGCGTGCCGCAAAGGGTTAAGCATCGCGAATTCCAAACCTGTTCCCGAAGGATATCCAAAAACTTACACGAGTATTGTTACTTTAGATGCCCAGCAGATTTTGACTGACGAGAATTTTCTGTGCGAAAGTGGTCTATGCGAAATGTCTTAAGTGGTCAGAGAGCAATGACTTGCTGCTTATAGCTCTGAAGTTTGCCTACTTAATTGTACTTTATGCACGGATAATCCTTTGATGTTGGAAAATTTTCGCACTGACTATTAATTTTATCTGTGACACCCAGAAAGATTAAAAATCAATAACACGTTATTCATCTATTACTGGTGGGTTCCAGCTAAGGATAAAAAGTATATCACAAGCTTGTTGATAGCCTATCGAAAGGACATTAGGAAAATCGAGGCAGTCACCTTTTAGTACATTACATTTCTGGAAACTATTCCCTTATAAACACGCCCTTTGTTGTTTTCTACTCCTTAATTCACCAACTCGTAGAAAAACCAGAGTATAACATAGTCTCTGATCAATGTGAACAGATGCTAACTTTCTTCGAGGTAATATCTCGGCTTTCGAGTTGCATTTAACCAATTTTGAATTTAAATGCTCTTCCTGATGATCTTAATTAGATCAATCTCCAGTCTGAGTGAAAATATATCATGTGAATCAAAGAAAATATAGGTTTTTATTTAACTTATGCTTAACTGTTCATAAGACTTAAAAATAATAGTCACACGTTCACTTAATTATCACTCAGCTACAACTACAATTTCATGCAAAAATTATCTGATGCTAGCTGAGAGCTTCGGTAATCCCAAGGAAGAAGAAAGTGTCTCCTTATAACTGTCAATTCCTCATATGCATAGCTGCAAAAAAAAGTGCGCTCACTCTTTATCCTTGTGCTTGTTTCAACGATGTAGCTGTCTCGGTTATTGTTTGCTGAGTCATATTCACATGTGAAGTTCGCATAAACTAATGGTAAACTCAAGGCTCGAAGTCTAGCATTAGCAAGTCTGAAACATCTTCGCATTTTTTGCTAAGTGATTCTGCTGCCATATTGACTGCACTTTTCTCAAGAGCTTCTGCTTTTAGCTAGAGAAGAATTGGGAAGTTTCTAAACCGGAAGGAATATACTAAAGAATCTACAACTGTATTTATTTAATGCTCTATAATGTTGCTTCACTGCTGGGTTGAAATGGTTGCAAAAAAACAATATTTATAGGGAAATTATGAGCAAAAAACCTGATCTGCAATTTAAGTTAACTGTAAGGGGAAATTATAGTGGACTTATCTGGGGATTAAATTTAAAAAATCTGATGTATACACCACATGACTTCATTGTACGGAATATTAAATTATACGCAATTTTCCTGCATTTCATTTAAACACATTGAATTAACAGTTAACGAATTTTAAATTAAATCTATTTCGTCGATACCGCATAAACCATAATAGAATAAATGCACAATTTAAAGTTCGCTAGCGGCGCTAGGTTCACTTAACAGCGTTAATCTCATTCATTTTATAACTCAGAGTGCGCAAACATTATAGCATCTGAAGAATTACCACAAGTTCTATTCAAATACTATAATAAATCTAAAACGATGTATAAAAGAAATTAAACAAATAAAAAAGAAACAGCTTTTTCCAGACGATTCAGCGCCGCTTACCTAATGCGCATGCGCTACTAATTCAGTTCTTTCTTCGCGGTAAGGCAAAAATACGTAAAAATTCGAAATATTTTAATTAAAAATTGAAAGATATAGAAAAACATAAAACACCAAGTATAGTTAAAACAATTAAAAAGCAATTTTTAGTTAAAATTACACTTTGTGCGCAAAAACAAGCTAATAACTTAAATGATAATTCCAGCATGAATTAAGCATAATTTATTTCGCAATAATAATAGAAGACGTTAATTTGTTGTTGCGAAGCTTAGTTTCTCTAGATTGGCAGCAAATCCACTATTCTGGGCAGTATCAAATGTAAACAAATATGTCCGCTATCACAACCAAAAATTAGGCTTTGCCGCAATTAAAAACTTTTAAATTGTTGATAATTCCACAATTATTGCATGCAGATTAACTAAAGGCATAAAATCGTAACCGAAAGATAAGAATAACATAATTCAATCATTTTTAAACCAAAAAATACACAATTTACAAATATATAAGAATAAAGAAACTGAGCTCATAGAGCCGAGTAAAAAGTGGATATATATATACATATGTTTATATACTTTTGGTTCGGTATATTGGGCAACCAAAATAGAAGGTGCACATCTACATGTTATAGTAGTCCTATATACAAAATTTCAGCGTTCTGAGGCTAGTCCTTTTTGAATTATGCGAGATGCATACATACATACGTACACACAGACGCCATGAAGAAAATCTCTTCAGAATCCATTTTAAATCAGTTTTAGAATTTTATTGGGGGAACAGAGTCCTTTATTCTGTCCTTACGTTTAGATATTACTCAAAAACATCGTTAAATTGCATTCGATAGCGGTCAAAATGGATATTTTCGTTGAAATATTTTCGTTGGATATTTTCGTTGAGAGCCGAAATTTTTCGCGATTACAATACTTCCTTTTTACTTCGGTACAAGGAAGGGGAAAGAATGTGAAACTCTTTAAAAAAATAACGTTTGAAGCGTTATGTGAAAAGCAACCTTTACCGAAACTTAACAATTCATGACAAAATTAAAAGTAAAGCATAGTAAATTAAAACAAATATAATTTTAAGTAAGAAAATTTAAGTATGGCTTATCACGCTGTTGTTGTCATTGCATTTCTGAATATATCACTCCAATGGTTGTAAAGAAGTTCAAAGTACGATATATTATGTCACTAGTAAAGTTTATACAAATGCTTAGAGTGTTCTTTTTCATCTGGTACATGTAATGTTTAATTTCTTTAAATTAGCCTTTTATTTTGAATACCAGCTTAATTTATAACTACTGTAAACTTGGAATAATAGCTATAGGCCATTCTGGGAAATTGCTATGCCAAAAACGTTTTTTGCATTCTTTCGGGAAAACAAGAGAGATAAATAAAAGGTTGTTCTTTATTTCAGACGTAGCCTGTCATTTCGCAAGAATGACCCACCGAATTGTATATCAGAAAGCTGACAGATCCGTAGCTCAAGAGGCGTTTCACGTGTTTTCCTATGCATATCCTTTGCGGTCACCAATTCTGACAACTGCTTCTTTTAGCTGTGGGCGGTTTTGATGAAACTTTCAGAACTCACAGGTCATCGTACAGCCATTTCTAGGAATTCTAATTTATCTGGCCATCTTTCCCTGAACAGTTTAGAAAATTAAATGAGCTTTCATATAGGTAGCGGTTTGTTTTAAACAGGTGTTCTCAAAAAGGTGGAAAATTCTTCCCTAGAGGAGAATTTCATAGTTTCAGGGGGGGATGCGGTCAGTCTTTTATTAAGTTGCTACGTATTTCACTTTAGTTTATGAATATAAAAAAACTACTTTTATTCAAGGTTTGGTATTTAACAACATTTTGTATACTTTTGGTGTTTAATTTATGAAATGTATTTAAAATATTCTTAACTGTAAATAAATGTATATAGGAATTTTTCAACTTTTGGAGAGGAGGAGGGAAATGATCTTCTAGCAATGGTGAAAGGTTGAAAACCACTTTTTTATATTACACTAGGTTAGTTATTATTTTTAAACCTTTGACGACTATCTGGCTCAACTAAAATATCTTCGTTGTTAACTTTCGAAGATGAACTAAGTCAAATAAATGTTACGTATAAGAGAAAAGTCATAAAAACACTATGAAGCCAATCCATTTACCTTTATTTTAACTATCACTTTATTCATATGTTGAATCTATGCTCCACTTTTATTGTTTCATCTGTCCACCAGAAGAATGCCTTTATTAACTTAAATTTCAGTATGACTCGGCACTTGCTTTCTTTCCTTCTTTTCGCCATCGACGGAACAGCTGGCCCACTGGGTTAGGTGCTTTTCAGCCTGTTGGATTCCGTCGATGGAATTTAAAATATATATATATATATATAAAGAACTTAGTAGTGCGTCCTCCTGCAATTGACCACGCTAAACGAGGAGCATTGAAATAAGGACCCGAACATGGAAAGAAGGTGCATGATGGGGACTGCTAAGACTAAGGGGAACACTTATTATGGTACATGTTAGGCAGACAGTTATACAGTTACGGTACATGTTGGGCATACACTATTATGGTACATGTTAGGCAAGCAGTTATATTAAAGATATGGTATATAATCAGGTACAGATGCAAAGATGAACAAATACGTTATACGTGTTAACTCGGCACTTGCTCGTAAAACATTGGTGGGATACGGTCGAAGCCGTTAGTCACTTAGCTGTCTTATCACTGAAAATTTTGCCAAGGTGCACCTC
This sequence comes from Stegodyphus mimosarum, assembly GCA_000611955.2. Classification (NCBI taxonomy): domain Eukaryota; kingdom Metazoa; phylum Arthropoda; class Arachnida; order Araneae; family Eresidae; genus Stegodyphus; species Stegodyphus mimosarum. The sequence goes on from KK117671.1 coordinate 108,930, forward strand.
AGTGGCTGAACCTATATTAGAAAGAATGGTAGGCCTTCTAATATAACAACATCCATATCTTCTCTAGGAACTGAACCCGGATCTAGTGATACAGCTGCTGGCGTCGCTAACTACCATATTGAAAAGGACCAACGACTAGAAAATACAAATGAAATAACTGTAATGAACGAATGGAAATCTAAGCACACAGGAAGTGATGTGGCAACTTTTGTCCGGTGATTATATTTTTTCAGCCTGTTGATAAGTTAATGAGGCACTTAAAGTTATGGAAGAAGTTGCTTTATTTTAGCATCTAGGTTCTTAAGTTTTAATAATTCGGTTAGCAAACTTCTCATCACTCGTGCATTAGGAAGGCCGTAAGCAATCGACGTTTAACGTTTTGTTCTGTTTATTTTAAAACAGAAAATTGAAGTAATAAAACCTTGTTTAGTTCCTTTTTATATTTTGTTGGTTTTAGTTGTTTTTTAGCATTTTCGAAGTCAAAACGAGACAAAAAGTCGTCCAACAGTCTATAGTCGGTTACTTTAAAACAGGAAACCGAAGGTCATAACAACTCTCCCTTCATTACAATCATCGCACAGAGTAAAGTGCAGGAATTTAGCAAATTTTATCCTTTTATCCGCAGTGGCCCTTATCAAGGTTATGAGGTATGGTTTGGAGGAGGAAGCGGCTGTGAAGTGCCTGTTCCAAAGTAACAGACTGTAGCAAGCTTTCACAATTAGTTTAAATAAATAGAAAAGAATGTAGAATTATACAGCCAAAGAGTGGAATAAAGAGCCAGCAAACAGCTAGTGTGTTGCGGTGATATTCACACTATTACTAAGTGGGTGACATGAGTTAGAAATCAGCATTTTAAAACTCCGTCGGGAGCATTTGATCTGCTAGGCACATCTCGAGCACTTTCGTTTGCCCTGCCTCCTTCAAATATCGTCACTCCTTCTCCATCCAGTTAGCTTTCCCTCTTCTAGTACCACTGGCAATCGTAAGGTCAGTCAGTTAATATATTTCTTCATTTCCATTTGAAAGATGAAATTATCTAATAGGCTCATTGCGTCCGATTACTTTACAAATTGAGAAGTACGTTTTCTGTGATTTTTTAATACTGTATCACATTTTTTGGTTAGCAGTTTCGTATAAAAAATATTTTATGATTATCTACAAAACTGGGTATGTTTATGGAGTCTGGCTTTTCAAGCATATTACGCCTGATGTCGGGAATTGTAAAATGATTTAATAATTTAAAATATTGCTTATTACAAAATTTGACAAAGGCGTTTTCTTAACAACATTATAAATATTTGTTTGATTCAGGCTTCAAAATGTCAAAAAAATGTTTGATTTGAGAAACCTTCAAGACTTTTTAGAAAATATTCATTGTTTATTGGTCGCATCAGATGAAAACGATGAGGATGTCAAAGATGAAGATTTTGATGGCGAAAGCTATATTGATTTAGAAGATGATAAAGAGGAATCGTGAAGAAGAAACAGAGACAGAACAGAAGAAGACGACATTGAAGAAAATACGCACTTTTATTTGGACAAAGCCACACCACAGCACTCCTGTAATTTTGGCCTCAGTAGTGATGGTAATGTTTTGGTGTACTACGTTCCAAGAAAAAGCAAACATGTCCTTCTTGTATCATCATTGCATGATGACCAATCTATTTATATTGCTACTGTGAAAAACAGAAACCAGAAATAATCTATTTCTACAATGAGACCAAATTAGGAGTAGATATTATAGATAAAATGTGTGGTTCGTATAACATGTCTCGGAATGTAAAACGGAGACCCACGATAATCTTTTTTTACAGTGTTAAACATTGCTTCAATCAATTCTCAGATCACATATGTAGGTAATGGTTACACAGCTCTTAAAAGAAGGTTGTTCAAAAAACAACTGTCTAATGAACTTGTGCTTGGACAACTTGCTCAACGAAGTCTGAAGTCTATTGAGATGCCAGTACACTTACAACAAACATTAAAAGAGACACACTCCGAAACAAAACTCCGCAAATGTGAAATATGCTATTTGGAGATAATACTAAGCTAATATGAGTGCAAAAAGTGTCACATAGCATATGCTGTTTCCAGGTGTCCTCCGTGCAATAAGACAGAAGTAGAAGGGCAGATATCTCTTAATGAATCATATGAATGAGAGATTATACGTGTGTTCTAGCTTTAATTGAATTTAAGCCTTTAATTAGCCTTGTACAACAACCTTACAAAAGTTATTTTACAAAATTTGTTTAATATAAATAGTCTCCTTTAAAGACTATAAAAATTGTTTTATTGTATTTTTAGAACTTGTGGAAGTTTAATAAAAATGAGTAGCATTTGATTCATGTAAGAATTTTTTTATATATATTATAAGGTATTTTTTCCGTTTCCAAATAAATTTAATAACTCTACAATGGCCTCCGAACTAGAAAGTGGTAGATGATGATTCTCCACCACCAAGATTTGGTGAGTGAGTCTCCTAATTCCCAGTCTCCCTTTAAAAGGGAGAGTATATAAGGTATTTCTCCCGCCTTCTTCGCATGCCTTCGTGGTATAGTGGTCCGCACGCTCAATGCGTATTCGAGAGATCAGTGGATCGAGTGCCGGCGACAGCATTGCTCATTTTTCACGTCTCTCAGCACCAAAAAATCCTAATGTCTCAACAATAAAAAAAAGTTAAGTAAATCAAGAAGTGCCTTTCAGGCTCAATGCGTCAGAATGTATTCCAAAACACATCGCGTCCAACGGAGTGTTAAAAAATTTAATTAACATTTAGGTAGCTTTTGTGTGAAAAATTTTGACAATTTATTTATTCAATTTTTAAATGACTGTTATCTTAATCTCGAGTGTAGCAATATGGTTTGTGCAAATCTGTCATAACACCCAAAAGGTATTTTTTTCCAGCATGTACTATTCCTTAATATACTATATGCACGACATATAAACAAAAACTACCATGATTCTGAAAATTAAAAAAAGCTTTATCACGAAATAAAATGAAGCAGAAAATTATATAAACACTGGGCATCATTTTTGTCAAAAATAATACGCAATTCTGTCATCTAATAAATCTAACTTTTTCCTTTTAAATAGAAACTGTTCCGATATGCGTACCAGACGGAGTTGAAAGTTACTTTCATTCGCGAACCTTAATTACAAGCTGCTTTCATCAATTAACATTATAACGAAGGAAAACTCTAAGCTGCTTTGAAAGTGGTAACAGAATAAATACTAATAAAATAACTTATCTCCATAAAATAACTTATATCCAATTGAATAAATAACAGTGGAATCACTACACAGGAGTCTCGGTGTCGGAGCAGCAAATATCTAATTAGTAATTTAGTTACGAGAAAAGAAGCGAAATATTACCCCGACAGTATTGTTTTCAGATTAGTTTGTTCTGCAACTTGGAAGATAAATGGATGATCACGCCGGCGACTCAGTTTAAGAATTTCCTGTTTTGTTAGAATAGGATTTCCTTCACAAAGAGAATTCATCTCAGCCTTCTCAGGTGTTGAGCTTTCAATCTTTTTCAGGTATTTCATGCGAAATGCGCGTACCAAGCTTAATTTCAAGCTTGAGGTACAAACTGAAACATTAATAGATATTTCCTTCTTTCTTTCCTAGCGCTAAGTAATATTTTCTTCATAATAATAGTCTTCCTTTCTTTATTGCTATCCAGTTTTCCTTTTAATTTCAGAAGTTTTAAACCTCTTTGCAAACACTTCTTTTCGTTTTATTCCAGTAACAACATAAAAACATTCCATTTTGTCCACTTCTATCACAAAATGATTTTAAATCTCGTTTGATCACAAACAATCAAAATTTAGCTCTGAAAATCACACCGGTACTATTCCTTGTCCTTTGCTTTTTATACATGTGCTAAAACGCTTCAAATGTCACGGCAAGTGCGAGGCTTTATAGTAGGTAACATTGGTATCATGGTCGCTCCTCATTTGTTAAATTTGATTATGCATATGAGTTATTTAACTTAAATACAGAAAAATATTGAAATCAATATGATTCGTTTAGAAACGCCTTTGACTCTTCTCAAATACTTGAAGCCTTGTTACACGTTATGCTACCATATAGTTTATCATCTACCTGCGACAGCAAGTATTGTCTCTTGGCACAAAACACCAGAGCTTTAATGTATTTTCACTTTCCACAGTGATGACATTTGACATGGCATAAAGTCTTTATAAAGTATTTCTCCCGCGTTCTTAGCATGCTTTCATGGTGTAATGGTTTAGCACACTCGGCGCGTATTCTTGAGGTCCGTGATTCGAGTCCCAGCGAGGGCTCTGCTCATTTTTTCACATCTCCTGCTTCCAAATAACCTAACGACTCTACACTCGCACCCAAACTAAAAACAAGGTAGTGTATGATGATTCTCCACCACCAGGATTTGGCGATTGGGTCCCCTAATGCCCTCGAGAGGTCCGTGGTTCGAGCCCCGCGAAGGCGTTGCACATTTGCCTCTTCTCCTTCTTTTCAAAAATACCTAATGTCTCTACATCTTTATATTTTAATCAATAACTGCTTAGCAAACTCAGCGATTTGAAAACAGTTAACTCTATGTTCAATAATTTAAACTTTCCTTTTCAGTAACATACACATTGGCGGTAATTTAAAATGACACCAACACCAGTGTTACTAATAAACGGTGTTTCTAATACCACATAGGTTTTAAAGCATAGAACTGTTTCTTGATAGTCATTGGCAATATTGTTGCGAAAAATTCGGCGGTTACGCCTGTATGTAAGCTTTCCGGCATAGCACTAGGGTTGCCATAAAATTGTGTATGAGAGGGTTGCCAGATTGGCGACTTTATCGCCCATTTGGCGACCCAATCAGCGATATCCCATGGTCCAATCGGGAAGCTTCTAGAATAACTTCCTGTCGAGATATTTCTCGAAACCTGTGGAACCTAAGGAAAAGCTATATAAACCCTTGCGTTTCTGAGAGCCGGCAGTGTGTGATTAAGTGTGATTAATTGTGAGAATTGTGAGAATAGCTGCTTACTGTGAGTGCTAAGCTACGCGAGAGTTTTGTGAACGGAAAGCGATCGAGATAGTGCTTTGCCGTGAAGCTACCTTTACAGTATAGCTTGACAGTGTATTGGTGATTGTTCCACGGTGTTTATTATAAGTTTAGTGTTGCCGTGAAGCTACCTTTACAGTTACAGCCTGAAGCTGTGTTGCTGATTGTTTCAGCGTATTTATTGTAGATTTTCGACGCTTTTAAAGGTAATTTTGGAACTGTGCTGTAAATAGTGATTCTTGTAAATAAATTGTGCTTTTTATTGTTCTGCATCGTGTGTTCATCGGATACTCTCAAATTCACAAACCCGTATAACGCAACAATATTTTTAGCTGTATAATAAGAATTTAAACTATACAGTTTAGTACAGTGATCTACCGAAAGAGTGGATAATAAAGGAATGGAAAACCGGAAGTCTCTCTGTCAACTCGCGAGAGGTTTCAGTTATTGTTATATTATTGTTTTCTCAAAGTACGTTATAAAATAAAAAAAAATTATGCGGATGAAAGCTTATAAATCCCTCAAAAAATACACAGAAATTTTCTTACGAAAACTATAATATTTCTTTTCCTTTGATTCTTTGAAATGCATGTTGCCTTTTCGCTTTGTGAAATTCTCGTCTTAAAAAATCGTGATATATGTATATAACAATGATCGTAATATATATATATACTTATACAACAACAACATATCAAATTTTGGACATTTTTTAAGGAAAGAAGATGGATATTTTACGAAACTACAGTTATCCTGTGTAGGAATTTCAGAAAACGTTACAAAAGTGAAACAGAATTGTAAACTGCTATCCGAATGAAGCGTTCATAGTAGGTTTTCTGGCATTAAAATGTCGAGCACTTTTTTTTGGTAAGGTAAAACAGAACAAAATAAATTTTGAGATTTCTTACATCACCTTACATTTTTCTTTAATTCTTCAAAAATTTTACATTTTTATTTTATTTTTAACCAAAATACATTACAGATAGAGATAACTTAAGAAAAATCTCACGTTTCTATCACAGAGATCTTTAGAATTTTTGAAGCCAGAAAACCTGAAAAATCAACTGTGCCTTCACCGGGATTCGAACCGCAGATATTCTGATTGCTAATTCAGTTTGCTAATTCCTTATACTATAAGCTCATAACAGGAAACTCAGATGTTTCTTTTCCCAGTAATATTTTTCTTCACTGAAGGAAGCGAAAATTCAAAACATAGAGAGATAGACATTTCCTTACATTATCTCTTATTTGAACGGTGAAAGGGGGAGAAGCCGAGAAACTGTCAACGCCATACTGATGGAAAAGAATTATCGTTCATACATTATAGAACAACATTGTAGAGTATGATCTTCGAAGTCAGCAAAGCTGAAAAATTAACTATATACCTGTTCTGGAATTCGAACTATGGATTTTACAGTGCCAGCTGTCATACTTGTCACTTTTACCACGAAAGCTCGCGTGGAGAAATTCGAACATTTCGAAAGGTTACAAGATTTTAAACGGTGTATCATCCGTCACAAATACCCCGCTTGACTACTAAGCTATGAACATTTCGACAATAAATCGAAAGTATGGGTTTTGAGTATTACAAATCTTCAGAGGACCTTAACTGTATATAGGTTTTGAGCACTTGATTTCGACCATGAAATCGTTTCTCTTCATTGCATCACATTTTTTAGATAAAGCATACTTCTACACAAATAAATATAGGAGCTATTTTGTTACATTTTTGATCTAATGGCTTTATTCTCATTAAATCTCACATTTATTATTTAGTTCCACAAGAGGAAAACCATGGAAACGAAATACAAGAATTTGTCATTGTTTTTATGTTAAATTTGTATTTATTTGGATAATAATTGTTTAACGTTTATATAATAGTTTCATAAACGATTATTATTTTGTTTTCTTTAATATTACTGCGATTATGATTACTTGACTTATTTTTCAGAAAAAAACAATTATTATTTCTTTTAACTGATTTTCAGGCCCAAAGCAATACGGAGATTATTTGATAAATTTCTGAGCCTAGTTATGATGTTGTTATGTATTACTTATTTCAGTTGTGATTTAAATTGTTTTAAAGGTAATGATTTAACTTATTTTGCTTCAGACTTAAAGATTAATTTGTTTTTATTTTTGTAGTTGAATTTAAGTTTCTTTGGCTTGTTGAAAAGTAATTGTTGTCATTTAATTTGTTCTCTTGACAGTTTTGGTTAACGCTGATTTTTAAGTTGCTTGAGTAATTAATTTTTCTTCTTTTCTTTCGTGTGGTCTGCCACGTCTCTCTCTCCGTCTCCTTCCGTCTGCTCGTCGCTAGCTCCCAGTCTTTTTACTCCATCGCCAAAAATGCTCGTTTGGCGATTTTAGATGGTAAGAAAACCGCCAACAGCCCGGCAACCCCAGGGGAAAAACACACAGGAAGGTGAAGCCAATGTAGTTCGAACTCCGGAAATTGGCGAATAATCGCTGATACACCAAGGTCAATCAACTCACAGCAGAACTAGCCTCGTCGAGGGGTCCCACTCCAGCATAGAAAAAGCCTGCGAGTAAGCAAAACACCCCGTCCCCTCGACCTTGACGTAAGGTTAGTAGTGTTGGAATTACCCTCTCCAGCAGGGTGCAAAAATTTCCAATGATGACAGATGCTTCCCAGACTACCGTCTGGCGGGTGAAGAGATTGAAAACAGCATCATAAATAATTTGGAAAGGCAACGGAAAAGTTTTCGAAAGAATATGGTATTAGTTATTTATTTTTAACACAAATTAACTTCAATACTGATAAGTACTTCAATTAAAGTATAATAATTACATAGATAATTTTCTTGGGTTTATTACAACACCAAACACGACCACCATAGTAAGGAAATAAAAATTACTTCAGTTAAAATATAATAATTAG